>SJYX01013428.1:504539-524013 GCA_006410675.1 Oreotragus oreotragus
CACTGGCGGCGGCGCGGGGCACTCCCGGGCGGCGGCGCAGCGGCAGCGGCGCAGGGGGCGGAGGCAGGGGACGCCCCCAGCCAGGATGCTGCGGTTTCTGCGCCGGACCTTTGGCCGCCGCTCCATGCAGCGCTACGCGCGGGGCGCGGCAGGGCGCGGGGCCGCCGGGCTGGGGGACGAGCGCGACGGGGGCCCGCGGGGGGGCCCGGCCGCCGCTGTCTCCACGCTGCCCGCCGCGCCCGGGGGCAGCGTGTTCCCGGCCGGCGGCGGGCCCCTGCTCACGGGCGGCGCGGCCGTGCACATCTCTGCCGCCGGAGCCTCCAAGGCCACCCTCTACTGCCGCGTCTTCCTGCTCGACGGTACCGAAGTGAGCGTGGACCTGCCGGTGAGTGACGGAGCCGGTCCGGGCCACTGGCACCCCGGGGCCCGTGGGGCAGTTCCCTTCCCCCGATGCTCCCCTCTGGGGCGCTCCCCTTGTACCTCTCCGGGATCCCTTCCCCCTTCTGCGCGCACTCCTAGTCCTGGTTCCCTCTCGGGCCACCCCATTCCGGTCTCTTCCGGGGGGCCCCATCCCTGGCCCGCGCCCCCTCAAGTCCCAAGTCCCCGCCCCCTGGCGCGGGTGACTGCTGTTCCCCGTCGGTCCCTGAGGTTCCTGCAGCGGCCTTCTTGGTGCTGGGCTGTCGTTTAGAGAATGTCAAAACAAGGCGGGGCTGCCCCGGGGTAGCCCGCTTGCCCCCACAGACTCGCCACCAGGCCGTGGTGGGAAGGCAGGGGAGGAGAAGCCCCCTCGCCTCCTGGCCGGCAGGTGCCCCAAGTTTGGGAGGGAGTCAGGGGAGTATTTCTGCTCTTTCCAGTCCCCATCTGGGCGCTCTCCACCCCTTCATCCCATCCTAAACAGCCCCTCTGGCCCGCTGCCTCACAGGGGGCTGGGCGACTTGGGAGCTAACTCGAGAATCGACTCTTGCTGATCGGGTCAACTTTGCAGCGGCAGAGCTCCCTTCTGGGCCGCTGGGAGTCGGCCCCCGGGCCTGGGGCACCGGACTTTCCCCGGGGTCTGTGCAGGGAGCCGCGGAGGCACCCCAGGGCGGCTGCGCCGCGGCCTCAGCCCGGGCCACCCGCCCACAGGTGGTTGCACCCCGCCCCCTGCAGCGGAGAGCTCGGCTGGCGCTGCTGTCCCCGCCAGGGCGTCCGGCCACCAGCGCGTCTTTCTAGCCCAAGGGGCCAGATCTGATCAGATCGAATCCGCACATTAATGGGGCGCCTACTGTGCACCCGGCGCTGCGGCAGACGTTGCCTTTGGGAATGTTTGGGTGTGACTGAGGACACAGAATGGTTGAGCTTTAGATGAATGTTACAGATCGTCCCGAGGGTTTCAAGCGGGGCGGGCGGAATAACATACCGAGACTTCTAAAGAAAGCATTCAGACCTTCTCGGGTTGGGGAAATTGGACGTCAGGAGAGAACTGGCTGGGAACCTGTAAGGGTTTTAGATGGGAAAATCAGAGCCTGCCTGGCCTGCGGTTTAATATTTCCTTGTGTTAGGTGTAATTTTGAGGCAGTTTCAGTTTATGGCGATTTTATTTTGGTGGTTCCTGGTGCTCTCCATAGGATATCATTTTGTTACGATAATACCCTTCGGGGGCCTTTTTATTCATGGAAAAGGAGCCAACATTCCAGTGCTCAGAGCAGTTGTCTTTAAAATAGTATTAAAATGTTACTGTTTTTCCAAGACTGGGCTCTCCAGCTTTTTATTCTGCTGGGAGAGGAGGCTTGAAAAAGGGGAGGGGGGCCGGCCGAGCCGAGTGGAGGAGAGGTGAGTGGGTTGCTTCTGGAGCGGGCAGCTGGTGTGTGGAGAGGATGTGGCGCGTTCTGCATCTCAGATCTGCGAAAGGAATGCTCTGGTTGGGAACTTTGACAACGCTCACTGCTGATGATTTTCTTGTCTGTTCCCCCGAGATGATTCGTTTATGAAATGTATTGCGTTTGTCAGGTTTCTGTGACAGGCTTAAGTGGTGTCTCTGAGATGAAAAATGCAAACCCAGTAAAAATGCATGCGTGGTGAATAGACCCAAACAGGTACCCAGATGAACAGGTTGGGATGCGAAGGCTGACTTAACCTCAGCTGATGGAGCCCTGGCCCAGCGTGGCGGAGGCAGGTTTTGCATCCTAAAGGTTTCTTCACTTAATTAAAGGCTACCTGACAGAAGAATTCACTAGGTTTTCTTACAATGGCAGATTTCTTTCCTTTTTGTAAAGGAAAATTTAATTTATTTATTTTGGGGTTACATTGCGTCTTCCCTGCTGCTTGGGTTTTTATCTAGTTGCAGAGAGAGCCGTTGGGGGAGGGGGCTACTCTTCACTGGCTTCTAGCTGCAGTGGCTTCTCTTGTTGGGGAGCACAGGCCCTAGGCACGCGGGCTTCAGTACTTGTGGCATAGGGGTTTAGTTGCTCTGCGGCATGTGGGATCTTCCCAGACCAGGGATCGAACTTGTGTTCCTTGCATTGGCAGGCGGATTCTTATCCACTGTATCACCAGGGACGTCCGATGGGATGCCTTAAGATGTTATTTAGTGAACTTCCAATTCTATTTATATAGACATGCGTATAATGTATCTGTGCTGCCCTAAGGCAGGTCCAGAGCAAATGCTGGCTTTGGTCATCTGTGGCCTTGCTTGGGGAGGAAAGATGGAGAAGAATTCAGCAGGGAGCACAGCTCATTACTGAAAGATTTATTCGCTGTTAGATCTGCATCACAGTCTCGCACAGTCATCTTCAGAGTTTCAGCATGGGCTCCAGGCAGCCCGGCCTCCATGAAGCTGTAGCCTCTGTGCTCCTTCCCAGCCCCATTTCACCAGGCTCACGTTTTATGCTGTCCTTTTTGTGGCATTTAGTCTCACTGGCCATTCTTCTCGTCTCCTGCATTCTTGAATTTTTACCACTTCTTGGGCCCTGGGATGGCTTTGCGGCCTAGAACACCGGATTTACCTTTGACCGCCATCTCCCTAAGCTGGATTTTCTGTCTCCAGTCACTTGCTCAGGCACAAAGCACACTTGCCAGGCTAACTATGGCCCTTTTGTAATTAAAACTCTCTGGTGGTGGTAGCGTCATGCATTTTCTGCTCAGCATACTAACCGAGCTTAAGCATTGTCATAAGCCGTTTTATTAGCCCTCGTCAGGAGGCCTGTGTTCCAGAAGTGCCTCAAACACAAGGCCCTCAGTGGGCTTGTGCTGGGGCACCTTGGTTTTCAGCTGGGCTGTGGACCCAAAGGTGAATGAGAGGTGGCCTTGAGGCCCTTGAGAAACACAGGTGGCAGTATGTCTTTTTACTGTAAGTGATGCTGAGCTCACAGGCTCACCAGATAGGGTGCTGGGGATGGATGAATCAGGAGGACTTCCCGGAGACTTGGATGCTTGTGGCTCTAGGATCTCAACTCCAGTGCCCCTTATGCATTTTTAGACTCCCTGTTGTTTCAGGGAGTCAGCCACTTCTTGGCCATGCCACGGCCCTGCTGTTATATATGACAGAGGAAGCAGCAGCTATAATTGCCTTCTCCAGTGATGCTGCCCTGATGGAGCCTGGAGCTCCCTTCCCCAGGTGGTGGGTCTCATCCTCTGGGTGTGTTCTTGACCTTTGCTGTGCATCAGGATCTTTGGGGGAAAAAAAAGAATCCATCTATAATGGGCAATCTGGAGTGGGCTTCCTGTGGCAGCCCAGCTCCCAGGGGAGGCCTTGGCCCACCGTACAGCCCAGAGTGCCCCACCAGAACCACTCCTCTTCAGAAACCTGGGTGCTGGCTCAGAAGGTGCGTGCCCCTCCGGGGCCCCGCCCTGCCAGGCCCAGCCCTCGGGTGTGGTCTGGCCAGAGCAGGGCAGGACTCCCTCGGCCTGCCCCAGACTCTTCCCTTCTGTTAATGCTGCTGAAGATCCCATTAGTGTGTTTGGCAGCGGCACCCGCTGTTGACTCATATTAGCTCTCTGTTGACTAAATCCCTGGCATCGCTTTTGCTCGTGCGGCTGTTGCTCAGCCCCGTCTCCCCCCTCCCTTGCATGCGCAGGCTTCCAGCAGCTCTGTGTGGAGAGCCAGGAAGGGGTGTGGCTGGCTGGTTAGCACTCCCTCCCATGCCCTGCAGGGCATGCCTCCTTGGCCAGTGGGAGGTTTGGCGCAGTTGCTCTCACCGTCTCTGAGCTCAGTGTGGACTTGGGTGGTACAGGGCAAGCACGGAGAGTTTCAGGGTGGGAAGGTGCATGTTTGAGTTGTGCAGTCTGGCTGTGCCATCCTTGAACCTCGATTTTCTGGTCTTTAAAATGGGAGGATTATACGTCTAAAAGGATATGAAAAGGCCTTAGGAAGCAGCAGGGTGCTGAAGGGTTGCTGGTAGGCTGTCATCTTACACACATTTCTGTGCTTTTGGCCTGTGAAAAGGGATTGGGAAATTTTCTAGACTGAACATTAAAAAAAAGAGGGAGGGTGGGAATCCCTGGTGGTGCAGTGGTTAGAACTCTGAGCTTTCACTGCCAAGGGCCTGGTTTGATCCCTGGTCAGAGAACTAAGATCCCATAGCTGCATGGCTTGGCGAAAAAAAAAAAAAAAAAAAAAAAAAAAGCCATGCCAGGAAGGCTAAACGTTGCTTGGCTCTCCCTTGTTGGAAATTGGAAACTGGGTGTAGTAAGAGAGATGCTTTATAAAAGTTTCACTTTGAATGAGAAAAGAATGCTACCCCCCTGCCCACCGTGGTTCAAATGGTAATGAATCCATCTATAGTGCAGGAGATCTAGGTTCAAACCCTGGGTCAGGAAGATCTCCTGGAAAAGGGAAGGGCAGCCCACTCTGGTGTCCTTGCCTGGAGCATCCCATGGACAGAGGAGTGTGGTGGGCAATAGTCCATGGGGTTGCAAAGAGTCAGACGAAGCTACTGACACTTTCACTTTTCACCCCCCACTTACACCCCCAAATAGAAAGAAAAATGCCGATCCTTAGAATTTCAGGACTGGAACCTCAGACCCAACAGAACATACATAATACAGCATGAAGATCGTATGTCTAGAAGGGACCCTAGACAACACATATCCACCCATCGTATGTATGGGACACAGAGGCCCAGGGATATAAAGTGACTCCCTTGGTCACTCGGTGAGGAGGTGTCAGGTGCATCTTTGGGAACCAGTCTCGCCTTTGGAGATGTGTAGGATCAGCAGTAAGGTGGCTGGCCGGAGTCCTAACACAGCATCATGGCAGGGGGCCAGATATGTTCTCGGCATTTACCTAAACAATGGGAAACTCCAGCAAAAGGGTTCTCTAACTTCCGTGTACACAAAGAGTGCATCTGGGATTTTCTTGACTCCAGTTCAGCTGTGCAGAGGCTACCTCCAGAATTTCTGATTAGTTTAGGAAGCTGGACTTTGAATCAGTACCTTGGGCGTGCAATTCCGACAGTGATCCCTTCACACCCTTTGAAAAACACTGGCACTGAACTGGGAGACCAGAGGGCAGCCTCACTGTGCATTAAAAGGGGCTTCAGACAGTGAGGATGGGAGCAGCAGCCTCCAAGCTGGGGATTGGCAGGCTCACACCTGCACTGTAGGGAGCCCGTCTTTGCCACCCCAGAGTGTAGGCTGGGCTGCTCCCCATTCCCTCTCTGGAGACAGTTCCGCTGTTGCAGTAATCCAGGTGAGGGGTGATGAGGGCTGGGGTGGAGCAGGGACTGAGTGCTGGTGTGTTCCCCAAGGTGGGGCTGTTGATTGAGTGTGAGGGAAGTGAGGAGTGGGGTCTAACTTGGAGGACAGGGGAATCTTCACTCTCAGGTGTGGGAAGAAATGGAGGACCACATAAGACCCATGAGAAGGCAGCTCCTCATCTCCACCCACTCCTGAGGTCCCTGATGCCGTGAACACCCTGCCTTATCCCAGACTTCAGGTGGCTTGCTTTTTCTTCCTTGTGAGGGCTGGTAATGGCTCAAGGCGGCCCTCCAGGGCTTACCCTGCTTGAACTCATCCTGGACTATGAATGAGGCCATGGGGGCCCTCGGATAACTGTGTCATGGGTTTATGTATTTTTAAAACATACGTTTGTTTTCAAAGGAGGGCAAGTGGGGAAGGGGAGAAGGCAGGAGAGGTGGATGGTGACCATCCCAAGCGGGACAAAGGTGCCCTCTCAACTCCGGTTCCTCACTTACCGGATTGTCGGTGTTAATATGCAGGGTGGGGGTGTCTGCCAGCCTCTCCAGCACCAGGAACATGAGCCTGCGTGAGTCCAGGACAGAACAACTGTTAACTGGTTCAGAGTTTTCACATGCATAGTCTCATTGAGTTCTGTCCCTAGTGCACTATTGTGGATGAAGGTGCAGGTCTGTTTAATTCTGAAACAGCAAAAGATTGTGGTGGGGGTCGGGTCGGTGATACGGGGAGATAGCCTTTCTCCTACATTCTTGCGTAGGGACTTAGAAAAAACTCCACTCCATCACTGCAGAAATCCTCCACCCACAACTTGTCCTCAAAACCCGTGTCCCATCCTCCTCCGTGGCCTGACTCCTGTCTCTAGCCTCCTCCACGCTGCCCAGAGTGTTTCTTCTGCAGGAATCTGGTTCTTTGCACTGGGGCTTCCTCCTCGGGTCCATGGCAGCAGCCTGCAGGCAGGGTCAGCTGCTGATTCATGTTGGTGGGTTTTTATTTTTTTTTTGGTGGTTGGCATGTGTTTTCCTCCCCCACTTGCATTTCACAGGAGAACACGTTGGCAGCAGAAAGATTAGAAAATATAGAGATGGAGGAGATGTTAAAAACATCTAAAATCTCATCAGAGATAACCACTTTTAAAACTGTGGTGTGTGTGTGTATGTGTCCATCTGTACTTTTTGTTTTCAGTTCTGAATATGTTATTTAAAATGATGAATTTATATGGGTTGATAACAGTAAAATCTCTTTCCCCACCTCTACAGCACAGTTGAATAGGGACCTAGACCCCAAGTTTGGGCCTCTTTAGGGTGGGACCCTTCTGCCCCCACTACTTCACAGCCCCTGGGATCCTTAGCTGGGGCAGGGAGCTCCCTGTGGCCATCTGAGCTGTATGCCACCTAATGCCTGGCTAAGGAGTGGGGTCCTCATCCTTGGAGCCCTTCCCCACCGATCACCTCTGCTTTCTGGAAGCCTTGCAGTCCCGTTGATGTGGCCACAGACTCCCCTTGCATCTGAGGGCTTGTGTTCTGAACACCTGTTTTGGGGAGGCTCTGCCTGCCCAGGGAGCTTAGGCCCTGCTCCCAGCTGGGGCTGATCTGGCATAGGTAGGTGGGTAATCCTGTAGCATCCCGGGGGTGTCTCCTCTGCCCCAGGGTCTCTCATCTCATTCTGCAGCCTCTTCGGCTTCTCTCGACAGTGGATGTATCTCACTAGTCCCACTTGATTTTAATTTCTGGCTTATTTGTGTTCCCCACAATGCTTTTGTTTGGCCACAGTGTTTTCAGTCACCCAAGACTGTTTGTGCACTTACCCTGCATGAAGCATTGGGAGGGGTACAGGACGGGGGCGAGAGTTCCAGTCTAGAAGGCGGGAAACAGTGTCAGGAGATAACTCAGAACCCCACGAGGGGTGGCGAGGGGGTGAGCGATGGAACCGTGGGCTGGATTTGGAGAAGGTTAGATGCCCCGAGTGACACTGAGTTGTCCGGAAGGTTGCCTAGGAGGTTCCGCTGTTAAGAGTTGCTCAGAAGGCATTGCAGTGGATGAAGCAGCAGGTGCAGATGCAGGGAGGATGGGAGCCAGGAAACCCCACTGGCTGGGCTTCCAGCTCCTTGTGATCAGGGATGTTTGTGAGCGCCGGCTGAGCCCCCAAATCTTGAAGGAGTGAGTGAGCAACCTCTGAAGCACAGAGGAGGGTCTCAAGCTGGTAAGAGTCAGGGGATCACAGTGTGCTGATACTGTGCTAAGTGCTTAAGTGACTGTTGAATCCTCACCAAACCTCTTCTGGTGGTTATTGTTCTTATACCTTGTCTGTGAGAGGGGAGAATCAGGGCCCAAGAGACTTGATTGAAAAAACCCCACCGGTGTCACATATAAGGCAGACTCTAGCTTCGGGCTAGAGGAGGTTTGTGTCGGGGAAGGTCGTCTGACCAGGACTGGGTCTGGGAGGAGTGGGGGTGGGTGGATCCTGCCCTAGGGTTGATGGGGACCCTGAGCCTCAGAATGGTGGCCCCCTTTCCAGGCCACTTGGGGTTCCCATGCATGGGATTCACATCTGTAAGTCATACTGGGTGAGTGTGGTTTCAACCAGAGCGCCTTCTGGTTTGAGGCCCATAATTCTTCAACGCTGAGTTTGGAAATAGGCTACATTTTAAAAAGTGTTTAATAGAACAACACTAAAATTATCCTAGAGAGAAACATTTTATATATTCCCATCCTGCTGCATAGCAACTGGTTGGTTTCACCGCTCCTTTCAATCTTTGTGCTTTTGCATACATGTTTATAAACACGGTGTGCAGCCTTTTATATACTTTTTTTATTAAAAAAAAAAAAAAGAAAACCTTTTTTTCTCTTATCCAAGCCTTCCAGACATGCTTTTCACTCAGTTTGGTGCCTTCTTTTTGGCTTATTCTGAATTACTTGCAGAAGTGTGTGTGTGTGTGTGTGTAGTAATACCTGTTCCTACCTGTCTCTTGGGGTTGAAGGTTGTCACTCACAGCACCTGGTATCTTGCATGTTGGCTCGCCTACCCACCAGGCTCACAGAATCTGTGTTACTTCCCTTAATTGCTACCATCTGGAAAGGTTATCCCTTTTACTCAGGTCTCAAGGCCACTCTGCTGTAAGTAGGGTGGAGCCAGAATTGAATCTGGGTTTCCTGACCCAGTCTTTAGCTTGCTTGCTCAGCTGCACCTTCTTGGAAACATGGATTTTTAAAACTGGAATAATACGTAAGTAGCATAAAATTGACCATTTTAACCATTTTTAGGTGTACACTTCAAAGTATGTGCACATTGGTATGCAAGACCACCGCTGTTCACCTCCAGAACATTTTCATCATCCCCAGCTGAAAGCGTGTCCAGTAAGCTCGAGCTCCCCATTCCTCCTTCCCCGTAGCCCCTGGCAGCCTCTAGTCCGCGTTCTGTCTCTGCGGATCTGACTCCACCAGCTACCTCTCGTGAGTGGAGTCATACCGCCCTTGTCCTTTTGTGTCTGGCTTCTTTAACTTAGCAAAGTATCTTCAGGGTCCCTCCGGGTGGTAGCATGGGTCAGCTTTTTCAAGGCTGAATGGTATTCCGGTGTGGAGACAGGCCACAGTTTGTTGACCCGAGTTACAGGCTTTCCTTCGTGTCTGGGCCTCCCTAACTGCCCTGCCGTTCACCGATGGCCCTGCCTTCAGAGACCTGGGTGCCCTCTGCCCACCCCTCGGGGTTCTGTTCTTGGCATCCTGGCTCCTCTTACCTGGGACTCTCCCTTTTTTCGCTAATCCTTCTCCCAGGTTGTCTGGTCTTTCGTCACAGTTGCTCAGTGTTGGCAAATCCTCTGTCCAGTCAGTCTTTAAATCTTTTAATGATAAAATACAGGTACAAAGGAGTATCTGTAATATGACTGGTTTTAAAGAAAAGTGGGGACTTCCCTGGTGGTCCAGGGGCTAAGACTCCACACTCCCAATGCAAGGGGCCCAGGTTCCATCCCCGGTCGGAAAACTAGATCCCACATGTCCTGCAGTGAAGATGGACAATCCTACGTGTCGCAACTAAGACCCGTGCTGCCAAATAAGTAAATACTAAAAAAATTAAGTAACGTAACAAACATCCATCCATGTACCTGCCACCCAGCTTAAGAGCAAAGAGCCTCTCCACTGCTGTTAGTCCCCCACCCGCGTTCCTCCCTAACTGCCTTCCCTGCCCCCACCCCTGAAGTTTATCTCATTCCTTTTTTGATGGGTTTGCCTTGTATGTGTGTTTCCCTAAAAGATAGACTGCTCGTCCTTCCTGTTTGTGAACTTTATAGGATATGGATTTTTCACTCTATATTGTGTCTGTGAGGTTTATCCATATTGATGAGATGGCTGGACTTCTTGCTGTGCTGCATGAATATACCCGAATATGTTTATCCTTTGTCTGTGGACATTTGGGATGTTTTCAGTTTGGAGCGATTAGGGGGAAAAATGGCGCTTTGAACCTCCTGAAATTGGTCTCCTGGTGCACGTTTGCAAGCCAGCGTCTCTCCTGGGTATGTACCCGTCGCTGGGAGGGCGGCAGGCAGGGCCTTTTAAGATCATATGAAATTGTTTTCCAGAGTCCCTGCAGTACATAAAAGCGTCTGCTAATCCATTCTTCAGCCCTGGGCGCTGGGCAGCTTTTCTGTTTTATTTTACCAGTCTTGCGGGAGTTAGTGGGAACTCACTGTAGTCTTCACTTTTTCCCAGTTGTTGATGGGTTGAGGATCTTTGCCTGTGTTTATGGACCATGCATGCATTTCCTCCTGGTATGCTGTGTTCTGTGATGTTTGCCTGGTTTTTAGTTGGGTTCTATTTTTCTCATTGTGTTCGGCTCCTTGCTCTGCTGGGCTTGATGAGGTTTTCTCCCATACTCACTTCCTCTTCCGAGCTCACCTCAGTGGAGCAAGGAGAACACGTCCTCTTAAGTCCCCCTTGCCTTTCCTCCCTAAGTGGAAATGAACGTTCCGTCTTCCATTTCGCTGTGAATTAGCTGCTGTGAAGTCTGTTGCTGCAGGTGAACAGTTGCGGGATGTGTAGTCTTCATTCAGTTCGGCCTACTTTCCTTCCAGTTTTCATTAATTGAAAATTTAAGTGCAGTCAAAAGCAGAGAGAGCCCTAAGTACCCATCATAGAACAAACATAACCTAAGTACCCATTGTTAAACTTCATCACTTATTAATGTGGCCCCTCTCCTTTTACTTGTATTCTTATATCTGTTCCTTCCCGATTCTTTTTAAAAAATTCCAAAACAAAATCCCAGTTATCTAAAAGATAAGGGCTGTGTTTTCTAAAAAATATTCACAATATTATCATAACACCTAAAAATAATTAATAGTTGTCTTTTAGCCTCAGATTTTTCCCCCTATTTCTTCTCAGAAGATTCAGCAGTCTTTGAAGCACAAAATGAAATTGTTCTGAAAACAAAAGACAAAAAACACAAAGTACGAGTCTGTCGTGAAAACATTTTTTAAGAGGCAGCCAGAGTGCTGAGTTAGAGAAGGCAATGGCACCCCACTCCAGTACTCTTGCCTGGAAAATCCCATGGATGGAGGAGCCTGGTAGGCTACAGTCCATGGGGTCGCTAAGAGTCGGACATGACTGAGCGACTTCACTTTCACTTTTCACTTGCATGCATTGGAGAAGGAAATGGCAACCCACTCCAGTATTCTTGCCTAGAGAATCCCAGGGATGGGGAGCCTGGTGGGCTGCTGTCTACGGGGTCGCACTGAGTCGGACACGACTGAAGCGACTTAGCAGCAGCAGAGTGCTGAGTGAGGTCTGTGGCTTTGCATGTGCAGAGAGAACACAAACCAGGCCACACTTTACTTTATGGTTTTTTTTTTTTTTTTTTTTTAATTTTTTTGTATTTATTTATTTTTTTACACGAACTCCCAAACATGAACCCCCCTCCCACCTCCCCTATTTTTATGCTTCCTTTTGAATATGGTATCCGATAAGCTTGAAACTAACACTAGTTTAGGTGAAATAGGAAGCTGTCCACGTGACATCTCTGAAGAAGTTAGAAAGCCCTACTTCCCCCATGTCAAGCCTTGATTTCACCTCTTCAAGCTGAGGTCTGACCTCACCTAGTCCAGAACAAGCCCCTGCCACGTGTTGGGCTGACTTCCAGAACCTCTCTGGGGTCCTGTTAGATGTTTGCTTGATTGTAAAGGCTGTGGTTGAATCAGACACTTCCACGTGGTGACAGTGCTGGTCAGAACTGCACTGAGAGCTCACGAGCACTCATTGAGAACTCATTGGCAAAAGCCTCGCGAATAAGCTCACCTTGGAAACTAAAAGACTTTTCCAGTCCAGAGTCGTGTAACTCAGAGGGATCCAAGGTTCAAAGTGAGACTGTAAACTGTTGGAAGTGCATCCATTTGTGAAGATCTAAGTCCAGGTCAGCAGCCTCCGCCAGGCAGAGACCACTGCATCCCTCGCATGAGGAGCATCTGGACCATCAACTACCGTATAGATGAGACGAGATAGGACTTCCTGTCTGCTCCGCAGAAACTTAGGCAAACTGGTCATCAGGAAGACGTTGTCGGGGGTCACTAGAAGTCTCAACTTGAGAGGTCACTGTCCTCCCTGTAAGAATAGTTTCGATACCCGCTGGAATTGTCCTTGTGGGATAGGAATTTATATATCTGTAAGTTTACCTCGGACTGAAAGTCCTTACGATGATATAAAATTCACTTGCCTGGTGTTTTCAAATATAAACAAGAAAAATACAACTTCAGCTTCAAATGCACAGCTGTCTCTGCCCCACATATTTTGATCTGTCTTTCTTGGGAGACTGTTGACTATTTTTATATATAAGTGTTTATAAAGTGCTAAATAAATATGTAATTATTTAGAAGAGTCTGTTGCCTGATTTTTCACCCCTGGCAGGACCTCCAGGTCACTTTGTTCCCAGTTTTTTGGCATATGTAGTTTCAGAACTTAAAAGCCACATCAGATGACTAGAACCAAGGCAGAAGCAAAGCTGCATTTTCAGTACACTTTGTAGACAGGAGGTTGACTTTTAAGTGTAAATGTTATTTTTTAATGATTTCATGATTGGAAATAAGAGGGCACGGAGCGATGATACTAATTTTGCATAAATGAGTTTTTAATTAAAAATTCTGAAGTATCAGAAAATTCAGTACATGGAATTTGAGGTCCAGAGTTGTCTTGTTGAAATCTAAAAACAGATTGTTTAGTGATTGACTGTATTGGATTTCTTCTTAATTGTGAAGTATTATTTAGGTGAACTCATAATAAAATGGAAGTGTTAAACCCCTCTGGTAGCATCCTGGAAGGCAGTCAGTGTCAGCAGCGTTCTCTGCCCATGGAACTAAAATCCCACATTGACATCGTTCATTTCATCCATTTTCAGAAAAACTTTCCCAATATGCCCTTGTTCCTTTTTCTCTTAAGCTGGTTCCCCTTGAAAATATTTTCCTGCCCTTATGAGATTGCTAATAACACTCAGCCTTTCATTTTACGTTGTCACCTTTTGTTTATTCTTGTGGTTTTATTGCATTCTCAAGGCAGAGGCTTTTCAGTGTCTGAGTCTGTTTCTTGTCCTTTATTTACACATCTGTTCTCCCTCACATGCAGTGAGTCTCTTCATCTTATGCCGTGAGATCTGTCCGTGCACCGAGGCCTGTTTCCGCCCATCACTTATTCTTGCTTCAGCAGATCCAAGTGTGTCAGGACCTGTTCTCTGCCCAGGATCAATGTCTAGATTCTGCCTTCATCTGTGCTCACTCTGCCCAACCACTCTTGAAATCTTGTATCTTAAGCTAGAGGAGAGACTCTTTAAGGTAAATCTCTGCTGAATGTCAGAGATAGAGGTGCTGAAAGAAATGCAGCAGAAAAGGTGCCAGCGAGGAAATTCACTAGTGTCCAGTTTTTTCTCTGTTTGGTGCAGGTGGCATGTGGGAGCTGGCTTTGGGGGTCTGTTTTGCTTGGTTGTTATCCATTTTAGGCCTGTCCTGTGGCTTTTTGCTACCGTCCTCTGTGCTGCGGATCAGCCACCCTGGCCTCCTCAGATGGTCGTGTCTCAGTGTTCCTGACCTTTTGTGGGAGGTGTCCTCCCAGGTGCCGCTCCCCAGCTGGCCCTCTCTCTAGGACCAGGGCTGGGAGAGAGTCGGTGGGCTGTCCTGCACCTTCACTCTCCTTGCAGAGGAATTAGGGTGAACTGGTAGTATTTTCTCTTCTTTCCCCACTCATTCTCTGTGTAGCTGAAATTCTTCACAGTCTGAGGCCTGTGCATGCCATCTTTCAGTAGCTTCAGGGGCCGATGCAGGATTTTTATTTAATGTTCCTGTGGTTCTTAAATAGCCATGTTGCCCTGGTAGTTTTTATTGTCCTAGAAATGCTTACGTTGCAATTCAGAAATGAAATTCAGAGGACACTTGACACCTGAGATAGAGTGCTTCCCGATTCCTGTCTCATGTGGACCTGCAGACTTCTTTCAGAGTGTCTTGTGTATAACTGAAGACACAGTTTGGGATGAGTACCTTACAGGTAGAGATACAGGCGAGCAAAGACCTGGAGGAAGGACAAAGAGAAACAGAACTCCAGACATCCAGGCTTTGGTCCGGAAACCAGGCAGGGTGCGGGGAGTCTGTGCAGCACCGGGAAGGCCTGGGCTGGGCTCCGTTCAGTAGCTGAGAAAAGAGCTATCATGAACAGATCATCAATGTGCCCAGTTGGTGGTCTTTACAAACCTTGATCTGGTGATTGTGAAGACAGCAGTGGTATAATGTGATGTTTCCCAAAAGTCATTAACGTTTGAATACTTTAGAACTAATTGCACACAAGAACTCACGTATCCTTGGAGCAAAACTGACAGCAATGCCAAGCAGTGTCCTGTGTGATGACACAGGAGCTGTAGAAAACCAACAGTGCCTAAAGATCCTGTTCCGTAACCTAGCAAGGAAAGTAGTGCATTAGGGAGGTTGCTCAGTCCTCGGTCATGTCTGACTCTTTGTGACCCTGTGGATTGTAGCCCACCAGGCTCCTCTGTCCATGGAATTTCCCAGGCAAGAATACTTCCCAGGTGGTTCAGCAGTGAAAAATCTGCCTGCCTCTGTATATTACAGAGTTCTTACTCTTCCTCTGAACAGAGGAGAGGTCATATTTTGTTTATTGCTGGACTTGTTACTGGTTGACCCAAAACCATCTGAAGACAGGCTGGTGTCCCTGCTTAGGATTAAAGTGCTGATGAGATCAACAGCATTCTTAATGACTGCGTTCTGTAATTCTTCATTTCAGGGTTTGTTTTGTGGCTCCCAAGACACACTCACACATGCACATACCCACACACATGCTCACATGTGCAAACACGCACACACATAGCTGTTACCTAATGGGGTGAGTCTTTAGTCTCATAGCATCTCTAATCTACTTAAGCTCCTTGCAGGGTTTCCTCATCCTACTTCTTGCTGGCCCAGCCCAGCAGATAGAAAGTACAGAGCGTTGCCCACCATCCCTGCAGGCAGGTGAGGTGGGAGTGGTTCCAGCATCCTTGCTACTCTCTTAGGCTTTGGAACGAGTCCTGTGTCATCTGATGTTGTGAATCACATAGAAGCTTAAGTAGTTGAAAGGAACACCTCAGCAGAATGTCAGATTCCCTGTTTTATTCTTATTAAATTTTCAAGGAGTGAAATGAACATGGGCTTTTTAAAACAACCTTCTTTTGTCGGGTGCCCTGAATCTCCCCAGTCCCTGAGAAGGCAGATCATGTACCTGACGGCTAAGAAGGTGCCCACTTTCTCATGTTCCTGAGAATGGCCAGGACAGAAACGAGAGGTTTTCCTCTGCCTATACCTAACCTGATTGCATTCTTTCTACATGTTCACCATCTGATTTTGTCCTATGTGACATAACAGACTTTATTTTTTTGGGCTCCAAAATCACTGCAGATGGTGACTGCAGCCATGAAATTAGAAGACGCTTACTCCTTGGAAGAAAAGTTATGACCAACCTGGATAGTATATTCAAAAGCAGAGACATTACTTTGCCGACTAAGGTCCGCCTAGTCAAGGCTATGGTTTTTCCTGTGGTCATGTATGGATGTGAGAGTTGGACTGTGAAGAAAGCTGAGCGCCGAAGAATCGATGCTTTTGAACTGTGGTGTTGGAGAAGACTCTTGAGAGTCCCTTGGACTGCAAGGAGATCCAACCAGTCCATTCTGAAGGAGATCAACCCTGGGATTTCTTTGGAAGGAATGATGCTAAAGCTGAAACTCCAGTACTTTGGCCATCTCATGCGAAGAGTTGACTCATTGGAAAAGACTCTGATGCTGGGAGGGATTAGGGGCGGGAGGAGAAGGGGACGACCGAGGATGAGATGGCTGGATGGCATCATGGACTCGATGGACATGAGTCTGAGTGAACTCCGGGAGATGGTGATGGACAGGGAGGCCTGGCGTGCTGCGATTCATGGGGTCGCAAAGAGTCGGACATGACTGAGCGACTGAACTCAACTGACTGACGTAACAGGGAAGGAAACCAAAACCAACCCTATTTGATGTAAAAAAAAAAAAAAAAAACTTACCAATTTCTGAAACACCTGTGTTATTGTTCAGTTGCTCCGTCATATCCAATTCTTTGTGACCCCACGGGCTGCAGTACTCCAGGCTTCCCTGTCCTTCACCATCTCCTAGAGCTTGCTCAAACTCATGTCTTGAGTTGATGATGCCATCCAACCATCTCGTCCTCTGTCGTCCCCTTCTTTTCCTGCCCTCAATCTTTGCCAGCATCAGGGTCTTTTCCAATGAGTTAGCTCTTCGCATCAGGTGGTCAAAGTATTGGAGCTTCAGCATCAGTCCTTCCAATCAACGTTCAGAGTTGATTTCCTTTAGGACTGACTGGTTTGATCTCCATGTAGTCCAAGGGACTCAAGAGTCTTCTCCAACACCACAATACGAAAGCATCAATTCTTCGGCACTCAGCCTTCTTTTTGGTCCAGTCTCACATCTGTACATGACTCCCTGATACTAACTTCACAGAAAAGTCATTCGTTAACTGATTTTTTTTTTTTTACCTCAAAAGAAGGTAAATACAAAAGTGTAGGGCAGTATGATTTAAAGTGTGTTTTAAGTTCTGTTTTTCCTAAATTTATCCTACTTACGTTGATTACAGAGCAACAAGAGAAAACTTTAAGAATCAAAGACAAGTCAGTTCAACCACGGAAGCTTCCGAGTAGCCAGATTTCTTTCAAAAAAGATCAGTAAATAAATATTTTAAACTTCCATTGACCTTTTTAAAATATGCTGCCAGAAGTATTCTGAGCTATTCTTATAAATTAGTCATCTTCTTGCGAAACAGCTGTAGCAGTTTGATATAATAAAAAGCAGTGATTTAGAAATCGGAAGTTGGGCTATGTCTTGGCTCACGCACAGAGAGGTTAAGTGACAAGCTAACGTTCCCTGGATGAGGAAGATTGACCCAGACGATCTGTCTTTAAGAGGCTCTTCCATGAGTCTGGGGACTTGCCTGGTAGCTCAGCAGTAAAGAGTTTGCCTGCAATGCAGGAGACCTGGGTTTGATCCCTGGGTCAGGAAGATCCCCTGGAGGAGGAAATGGCAACCCACTCCAAGATTCTTGCATGGGAAATCCCATGGACAGGGGACCCTGGCGGGCTACAGTCCATGGGGTCACAAAGAGTTGGACACAACTGAGCAATTAAACAGCAGTCCATGAGTCTGTGCTCCAGCTTGGAGACCACAGGGAAGACTGGCCACGATTGTGCAGGAGAGCTCAGGAGAACCACTGCCCCACAGGGAGTTGCAATATTGTTCCAGAGCATGATTACCATTCCTGTTCCTAGGGGTGGGATGGTTCATGTGTGAGTCAGGACTCTGATGTTCCTGGAGATGGCAGCCTTGTGGGTTTAAGCAGAAGGTGCTTGCAGGATTGCTGGGGGGCTCTCTGGAGAAACAGACCCAGGCCTAGCCTCCAGAAACAACTCTGGAAGTTACCACACACCAAGCTGGGTTTCTAGGAGAGTGGCTGCCTCCCCTGAATGGGAACCTGACACCAGGCAGCTGCCGGCCCGGTCTGAAGCTGCCACCAGTTTCCAGCAGCGGGAGCACCTTGTCTCTGCTTCCGTCCATCTCAGCGTAGTGAATGCTCTGTGCCCTGCCTCTCGTCCACAACTCAGGAGTCTACATCTGGCCCAGTCTTTCTGGCCAGTGGGGTCTAAGCCCTTATCTGAGATCTTCCCTGCAGGGGGTGGGCTCCTGAGGTGTCATCTTTCCAGCCTCTGTGCATCAGGTGGGGGTTGGAATTCACACAACTCACCAACCTGTTGTGTCCACTGTGGACAGTAAGATAACTATTTCATGATAAATAACAGTTGTTTTTTTAATATATTTATAGTTTACAGAGTAGACATACATCCTTTTCATTTAGAGCTCACATCAAGTCACTCCATATATAAAAATGCTATCTCTGGCCATTCCTGAGAAAATGTCTCTAATAAAAATTGAGTGGTTATTTCCTGGAGATGCAAAGCTAATACAGAGAGCAGGATTTTCAGTTTGGGTTTCTCCTCCCAGACTCATTCTTCTCTGTGTTGGCTGCTTTCATCTGTGTCCTTCCCCAAATGGGTATGTCCTCCAGCTTTTCAACCTGATTTACTCTTTGCCATGCAGACCCGTGAAGGAAGAGCCCGAGCCCTCGGAGGCGGATGCTCCTGGCCGGTGGCCCAGCACCTACATGAACAGGGCTCCTCCAACACCTTCAGAGTCTGCAACCACCGTGAAGTCCCTCATCAAGTCATTTGACTTGGGACGACCAGGTATCGTGTCATTTTGTTTGATAAGCAAAACTCAAACTCAGACCATAGCCTCATGGATCCAGCCTGTCTCCGCTGCCCTGACCCCACATTGGTGCAACCAGGGGGCCCTTCTCAGACTATCCACATGCAGACATGGTGTGCAGTGCTTGCTGAGGCTGTGTGAGACAACAGAGGGGAGTTGGCTCTTCTCTCCTCCCAAACTTCCCTTCAACTCCTGCCGCACCCCTTTCCTTTTCTTCCTCTCTGTCCATTAACTCCAGGTCACCGCTGTTTGCCTTTTTACCATGTCATGAGGATTAGCAGGGTTGGCCAGAGGCTTGTCTCCTGAGAAAGAAGGCGCTGGTTTCATGCATTGGGCTGTCTGGCTGGCACCTAATACAATCTGTCATTCCTGATTGTGGGACATTCCCAGCTTTTCCTGGAAATGTCTCCCTGACCCACAGCTCACTTTTGTTTGCCATTATCTGCATATGAGAAAAACGGGTGCTCGCTTCGGCAGCACATATACTAAAATTGGAACGATACAGAGAAGATTAGCATGGCCCCTGCGCAAGGATGACTCGCAAATTCGTGAAGCGTTCCATATTTTTTATCAAGCTACCTGCGGTATTTTTCACAGAACTAGAACAAATAATTTCAAGATTTGTATGGAAATACAAAAAACCTCGAATAGCCAAAGCAATCTTGAGAAAGAAGAATGGAACTGGAGGAATCAACTTACCTGACTTCAGGCTCTACTACAAAGCCACAGTCATCAAGACAGTATGGTACTGGCACAAAGACAGAAATATAGATCAATGGAACAAAATAGAAAGCCCAGAGATAAATCCACACACATATGGACACCTTATCTTTGACAAAGGAGGCAAGAATATACAATGGAGTAAAGACAATCTCTTTAACAAGTGGTGCTGGGAAAACTGGTCAACCACTTGTAAAAGAATGAAACTAGATCACTTTCTAACACCACACACAAAAATAAACTCAAAATGGATTAAAGATCTAAA
>SJYX01013428.1:525194-535848 GCA_006410675.1 Oreotragus oreotragus
AAAGAAAGAAAGAAAGAAAAACGGATCTCTACATTGTCTACCCTGAATTTTCATGAGCACTGTTCTTAGAAGGAACCTGTATCCAAAACACACTGTATGTCTTCCCTTGATTGCATCAAATATGCTCATTGTACCAGGGGCCAGAGTAACAGCCAGTCCTAGGATGTTGTGTCTGCTGAAACAGTTTGCGGCTGAATTGGATTAAGATGAGCCTGCAGAGATGGGATAATACGAAGGCCCAGTGACAACATTTGATTGTGAAGGTGGAAAAGGAAAGAACAGTGTGGTTTGTCTAAGAGTGTCTTCTTGCTGTGGCTGCCTGGTTACCTGTACGTTCTCCTGCTCCTCGTGTGTCCTTGACTAAGACCAGCCCCCATCTAGTTAACCCCTGACTAACTCCCCAGTTCAGCATGAGTCTAGACTAGAAGAGGGTGAAAGAACACCAACAAGGCAGGAAGTATTATTTGCTGTTTCGAACTGGAACAGCCTAGAAACATCCTGTCTCTTTTCTTGGCAGGTGGAGCTGGGCAGAATATTTCTGTCCACAAGACCCCCCGCAGTCCCCTGAGTGGGATCCCTGTGAGGACGCCCCCAGCTGCTGCTGTTTCTCCAATGCAGGTATTGGTGCCCATAGGATGCGGGTGGGAGCCTGTGTCATGTAGTTACCCAGGCAACAAAAGTGTACCCAGTTCATTTATTTTTTGAGGTACATTGATCATCTTTTTTGATAATTTATTTGTTAATTTTTGCCGTGCCACGTGGCATGTGGGATCTTAGTTCCCTGACCAGGAATCAAACCTGGGCCCCCTGCAGTGGAAGTGATGAGTCTTAGCCACTGGACTGCCAGGGAAGTTTCTGAATATTGTTTTTAATAGGCCTAAAATAATAATAATGAAGCTTTCATCAAAAATTCTGCTCCAGTGCCTGGTGAGGGTCTGAGAGAGACGCTGTAAG
Source organism: Oreotragus oreotragus (assembly GCA_006410675.1). Classification (NCBI taxonomy): domain Eukaryota; kingdom Metazoa; phylum Chordata; class Mammalia; order Artiodactyla; family Bovidae; genus Oreotragus; species Oreotragus oreotragus. The sequence goes on from SJYX01013428.1 coordinate 526,149, forward strand.
CATCGTACAGTTTTGTTGATGCCTCTTTCTTGGTTTTCCATAAGATGACACTGTCAAAAGTTTTCAGTTAAGTGAAGATTGTGTTTTTTATACTAGAGTGGGCATTGATCTTTTTCTCAAATAATTTTTTTTAATGCCCAGAGAGAGTGCTTGCAATTTATAAATTTATAAATTCACTGCATTAACCCTGTGTTGTGTTTGCCATCTCCTAAAGGTCTCAGACCAAAACCCCCTGGCATTTCTAAGACCAGGGCTTTTGATGTCACTAGCAGCACTCAGGGTTCTGCCTCTACGGAGCTGAGGTTGATGTACTTGTCAACAAGCTCTGTTGTCTGACATCCTTGGTAGTACATCTATTGTTTGGGATCTCTTATGCTTTAAAAGAAATATTTTATTTTATTTTTTTACTTTTTCATCCTTGAAGGTAATATCTACCACCTTCTATGTAAAACCAAATACAAGTTATTTATTTTTTATGATAATCATCGTTTATTTAATACAAGTAAAAGAGGTCATGCTTCATTTTTACCTATTTGTATTGAGCTATAACACAAGTTTGCTGGTAGATGTTTAACAACTGGCTGTTTAGGAGAAAGAGCCCTGATTTGTGGCATTTGGCAGTTTCTCTGATGTCAATGTTCCCATCATTGCTGATTTCTTTATCCACTCATCTGTTAATAGACATTAAGGTTGTTGCCACATCTTGGCTAATGTAAATAATGTTACAGTGAACATGGGTGTGCAGATATCCCTTCAAGACCCTGTTTTGTGTTCCTTGGGTAACCACCCAGAAGTGATATTGCTGGATCACATGGTAGTTCTGTTTTTATGTTTTTGAGCAACCTTCCTGCTGTTTTCCATATCACCTGCATGGTTTTACATTCCCACCAGCAGTACACAAGTGTTCTGATTTCTCACATCTTCACCAATGCTTGTTTTTTCTATGGTTATTTTCTGTAATGACCATCCTCACAGGGGTGAGGTGATACCTTATTGTGGTTTTGATTTGCATTTTCCTAATGACTAGTGATATGGAACATCTTTGTGTGTGCCTGTTGGCCAGTAAAAAAACAGTATGTTTACACACGTCCTTGAATATACATAGAATGTTCCAGGAAGATGTTCACAGATGAGATGAGTAATAGTTGCCCCGGGGAGAAGGGGGTGATGGGAGCGGAAGGGAGACTGTGCTTTCACTCCGTGTCCTTTCTGTTCCTTTTGAGGATCCTGCCAATTGCGTCTCAGCCCACTCCTATATTCTTGCCTGGAGAATCCCAAGGACAGAGGAGCCTGGCAGGCTGCCGTCCATGGGGTCGTAAAGATTTGGACATGACTGAGCAGCTGAACAAGCTTGCATGCATGCACTCCAGTTGCATTTATTACCTGTCCAGTTAAGGCAGTTGTTTTAAAAGGCACCCCCTGGTGATTCTGATGAGCTTGAGAACTGTTGTATGTACATACAGAAGCACGTACACACACCACTTGTTCCTGGTGTGACCGGTGTGATGTCTTTTGGTTTCAGAGGCATTCTGCCTTCAGTGGTACTCGGCCAGCCAGCAAAGGAGTGACTCAACGCTTGGATCTCCCAGACCTTCCCCTCTCAGGTAAATCACTGTAGCACATTATTGGCCACAGACATATTAATACATCTTTTGTTGCCCAAATGTTATTGACCAGAGTGTTTCAGTATTCACTTATATAACAAATCGCCTGCTACGGGCGGTTTTCTGTGAAAATCCCCTGGTCACTAAAGAGTTAAATAGAAAGTGCTTTTGACTTTTGTGTTATAAGGTTAACTTTTCTTCTCTCCTTTGCATGAAACTGAGCTTAGGAAAAGAATCAGGGGCGTTTGTTGCAAATGATTCAAACTCTGAATATGTGTATTATGGCCGTGAGATCCCAGCTGTGTCCTGCTGGCTACAGGGTGCCTGAGTCTGGGAGAAATGTCAGGCTCTGGAGGTCTTTTGCTTGTTTTACAAGCTTGTTTTTACAAGCTTTTGCTTGTTTTATTCAAGAGCAAATCTCATCTTTAAAAGTAACTATTTTGAGAAAAAACTCTTATTTTCAGAGTTATTGCTCCCACATTTGCTAATATATGCCTGAGATCTCTGTCTTTGAGTGTAGACCTTTTCCTGTTGCTGTGCCTTGTTTTTAAAAATTTAGATCCCCATGATGAAGCACCGCTGTGTCAGCAGGCCTCACGTGTCCCATTTTTGCTCCTTCTGCACCTGCCATGCCAATGGCTTATGTAAGGCAGCCATGGAGCGGGGACTGGGGCAGATGGCATGGACCTGAACCTTGGCCCCACCACTTACAATCTGGCTCTGGCCTGGTAATCCCAGCCCCTGGTGCTGTGGCTCCCTCGTCTCTGAGACAGAAGTCCTGTGGTCCGCCTATGGGATGGCTTGGAGGATTGAGTAAACCCAGCCAGGCTGGTGCCAGAGCCTCAGAGGGACTGACTTTTGCCACCTGCCAGAGCCCCAAGACCTTGGCCGGGTTTGCCACTGTATAGAATGTGCACTGGGAGACGGATACATGTGTGTGAGGTCACTGCTGTGAGGAAACACAGAAAGAGCACTGACTACCTGGTTCTTCAGTGAGTCAGATCTTTGCATCAGCTGGTCAAAGTATGCCTCAGCTTCAGCACCAGTCCTTCCAATGAATATTCAGGGTTGATTTCCTTTAGGATTGACTAATTTGATCTCCTTGCAGTCCAGGGAAGAAGGAGAAGGAGAGAAAGCCAGAAACCCAGGCCACATAGAGAGAAATTCTTTATTTCTAAGTGTAAAACAGTTTCTGTGACACTGAATAATAAAGGAAACCCACTCTTCTCATTTTTGATCATGGTTGAGCACAGATTTATCCGTAAAACGGTTGTTTCTGTGACTGTAAACTCTTTCACCTCACCAACTTATTTTTTTTTTCCCTTCTGAATTTTGTTTTCTTCTTTCTTGGGCTTAATAAAATTTTATTTTAGCCTTAGATAAACACTGACATTGAGAATTTAAAGATGACCGTGGCCCTTTCCTTGCATTTTACAAGTGAGAGGCTCAGGCCCTAAAGAGCTTAATCAATTTACAAGAGCCACACACTGCTTGTGAGGAGCTCAGGGACAGGAAGGACTTTCCCTGACTCTTGTGCCATGTTGCCTTCTGGTGACGAGGCTGGTGATCACTCCGATTAGCAACTTCATAAAGAAGCGTGCATGGTTCATGTAGGACTTTGGGTTGTCATAATGACTCCCAGGAAGAGGGGAGTGGTGGCCAGAGACCATGGGTAGTCCAAAGTCAGAGGAGTAAGGAGTGCAGAGGGGGCATCCATGTTGCATTCTTCACACTTGCTACATACTGTGAAGTAGGAATAACTCAGTCATAAGCTCAGTGCTGCCTGTGTTATTTTTTTTAATTGTGATAAAATATCTGTGGCTTCTCAGATGGCTCAGTGGTAAAGAATCTGCCTGCCAATGCAGGAGACATGGGTTCAATCCCTAGGTCAGCAAGATCCCTGGAGGAGGGCATGGTAACCCACTCTCGTATTCTTGCTGGGAAATCCCATGGACAGAGCCTGGTGGAGCACCATCCATGAGGTTACAAAGAGTGGGACACTACTGAGGGACTATACACACATAAATAAATACACACAAAATACCTGTAATGTGAGGTTTACCATCTGAACTGTTTTTAAGTGTGTTAGGTGATCTTTTATTGTTAGTATTGACATCTCTGTTCCTCCAGCTTTAGAATTTCCCTTTTGTAGAGAAACTGTTCTTTTCATTGACAAGATAAATACTGACACCGAGATTGCCCGGAAGTAGTAACTCATCCTCAGCTCCCCTCTTTCTCTCCTCCCTCCCCCCACCCCGCAGGCATCTTGTCCATCTGCAAGATTGTTTACTTGGCTCGGAAAGGCCCGCACCCTAGAAATGGCCTGCTTTCCAGCCAGCCGTGCAGTGTCATGTCCCTAGAAGCTGCAGGACCGGCGTTAATGCACTGTTTTTTGTTGTTCCCTTTAGTGATGTAAATGCTGTGATTCTCTGCTCTTCCCAGCTCATTAGCCACACTCCCAACCTGACCACCATAATTGATGCTAATAGCTATACAAGTGTTGTTTTCCCCACTGTTTATGGCGTCGAAGGAGGGGACCACGGGCTCGGTCTGGTCACTGGCTGCTTGTGGCATCGAGCAGGTGACCAGGTTCCCACTCCCGAGTCATCTGTATGTCCAGCTAGACAGTTGCAGGAGTCTTCTCCCGATCTGTACCTCAGTGGTCCTCTAGGAAATAGCCTCAAGGGGGTTCAGCCTGTTTCCTTAGCTATTTTGCTTCAGACTGCAGTGACAGCAGAGACGAGCCTCAGAAGAAATGTTCTCACTGATTCCTAGAGAACCAGGACCTGTGGCTGGCATGGCATCCTGTCCTGTGAAGTGGGCCTCATTCCTGGTGCCCAGCGTTTCTACCTGATGACCTACCAGGCGTCTTCCTGCCACACCCTCCCCCAAGTGCCCATCAATAGAACATGGACTTTTCCTAGGGACAGGCTGGTCTGGTGACCCTGACCCTGTGCACCTGCGGAGGCTCTTAGGAGCAGGGCCTCTGGTCAGTGTGCTGCTGGTGCCATCCTGAAGCTCAGAGTAACTGTTGAACAAGGGCAGCTTGGCATTGGTCCCTGTGGATCATGGAGCTGGTCCTGCCTGGAGAGACCTTTCTAGAAAACACTGTGTCCCTATTCGCATTTTTATCACCCAGCCCAGAACATGTTATGTGTGTATCTCTATCCGTATCTGGGGGGTGGTAAAGAACCAGCCCGCCAACAATGCCGGAGACAAGAGACGTGGGTTCAATCCCTGGGTTGGGAAGATCCCCTGGAGGAGGACATGCAGCCCACTCCCATATTATTGCCTGGAGAATCCCATGGACAGAGGAGCCTGGTGGGCTACAGTCCATAGCGTCACAAGGAGTCAGACACGGCTGACATGACCCAGCACACGGAGATGATTTACAGTGTTGTCTTGGTTTCAGGTGTGCCGCACAGTGATTCAGTATCTTGTTGTGTGTTCTTTTATACAATTTTAGAGGAATGTAGCTGGTGTACAGTGTGTGCTGGTTTCAGGTGTGCTGCACAGTGACTTGGTGCCTGTTGTGTGCTTGTACGCGACACTGACGTGAAGACTGAGTGTACTGGACAGTGTGACCTTCGGGTCTCTCCTCCTCCAGGACAGTAATCATATTGTTTTCCCCACAGATCTCCTGAAGGGAAGAGCTGAGGACCTGAAGCCAAACCCTTATCTCCGCAAGAGCCCCTCTCTCGAGTCCCTGAGCAGACCCCCTTCTCTGGCCTTCGGGGGCTCCAGGCTGCTGGGCACCTCCCCTGGGGGCTGGAAGCCGCAGAGCAAACTCAGGTACCTATCAGAGCCTGTACCTCCCACCTTTGTAGCACCACACCAGCTATTCTGGCAATTCATAAGGCTCTGGCCAGAAGTATCTTCCTTCTGTCCTTTCACGCTTCTCCTCCTCGGTCCACCTCCCCTGAGGTTGCAGCCCACTCCCAGTAGCATGGACACCCCCTTTTTGGCCTGTGCTGTCTGACCTCCATTTGTATTTAATTCCCTGCTTCACGCTGTGTGTGCTTTTGCCTCACTTGGGCTGTAATTTAGTGGACAGCAAATACTTCATCCTGACGCTTGGATCGCTCTCAGCCCCTCGTGTTCTGCTGCACAGAGCCACTCACTCAGTAAATATTTACGAATAGGCAGGTGGATAAATGCACAAAATTGGCTACTTGAAGAGTAATGGCTTTTTAACAAACATTAGAACTACCATTATGAGTATTAGAAAAGGGTTTTATAGAAGTCTGAACACCTCCATTCAGCCATTGTCAAATCTTTGGGTGTGGTCTGTTTCTGGACCCAAATAGATGAAGTCATATCTTTCAGAGGTTTAATTTAAAGCCCCAGTTGTTACATTTCTGTCTTGTTTATGTGCAGGGGATTTAAATAATCAAAACAGGTTTTCAGGACTAGAATTAGTGCTATCCCAAAATTATTCTTTTTTTTGTACCAGAAATGCATACAAACAGACTATGTGTATTTTTCCATGCTATTTATACTATACCTTCATCGTAAAAGGTTAGATTAGTGAAGTTAGTTTATTATTTCAATTTTATATTCATGTCATTGAGACAAGCCGATAATAGAATAGAAATTTACTTTGGTAATTTTCGTATTATTGTTATTGCAGTCATGTCTACTTTCTTCTTCTTTTTTTTTTAAGAAAACTGGTAAATGTTTTGTTTATTGAGACACTCTTTTCCAAGCCTTCATTTTAGTCTTCCCTAATTTGTCATGCCTAGAAATTTGGCTCTCAATGATGAATTAAGACCAGGCATAGTGAACACTTTCAAAGTCAAAATAACTTCACTGTTAATGGTGACGCTGACCATATAAACTCCATTCCCATCACCTCCCATAAACAACTAGTCTGGGGTTTTTAAAATGCTCTTCCAGTATTCCTTGTATATGTTATTGTAGAAATAGTTTGTAGCTTCCTAACATGTACTGTTTTCTATAGGTGTCTTTAATTTAAATGATGCTATGCTTAATAAATAAAAGGCTAAAAGGATAGAGCAGCAGATGGATTTAAAAAAAAAAACAAAACCCTCACAAGACTCCTGAAAGCCAGGAAGCATAGGTCCCTTTCTGCTTCATACCGTGAAATGTAATAAATCGTGCTGTTTCTAGGACTGGTGGGCAATTTCTTTAGAGTCTCGTTGGATAGACCTTGACTTTTGCTTTTCTCATCTGCTGCTGCTGCTAAGTCACTTCAGTCGTGTCTGACTCTGTGTGACCCCATAGACGGCAGCCCACCAGGCTCCCCCATCCCTGGGATTCTCCAGGCAAGAACACTGGAGTGGGTTGCCATTTCCTTCTNGCTGCTGCTAAGTCACTTCAGTTGTGTCCGACTCTGTGTGACCCCATAGACGGCAGCCCACCAGGCTCCCCCATCCCTGGGATTCTCCAGGCAAGAACACTGGAGTGGGTTGCCATTTCCTTCTCCAATGCATGAAAGAGAAAAGTGAAAGTGAAGTCGCTCAGTCTGTCTGACTGTTAGCGACCCCATGGACTGCAGCCCACCAGGCTACTCCGTCCATTGGATTTTCCAGGCAAGAGTACTGGGGTGGGGTGCCGTTATTTTCTGTGTATTTGTGGACTCTAAACGTCAGCATCTCCGCTTTTCTAACTAGTGTGGAACGAAGAGACCCTCTGGCGGCCCTGGCCCGGGAATACGGCGGCTCCAAGCGCAACGCTCTCCTCAGGTGGTGCCAGAAGAAGACAGAGGGCTACGCGGTAAGGCCGGGGGCCATCAGCATCCAGCAGGCTTGGGTGGGCGGCAGCCTGTGTCCTGCATGTGCACCGGCCTGGGCAGGCCCATGTGCTTGTTGGTGTCGGCTCTGTTCTCCTAGGCGGGGCTGCTGGCAGGTGGGGGCGGGAGAAGGGTAGGACCCCAAGGACCCATCACAACTTCCAGCAGATGTGACCTCACTGTGGGCCTGCGTCCCCTAGGACAGCCTTTTTATTTGCTCAGAGGCTGAGTAAACCCCCAGCAGTGCTCCCGACCGGCTGCTCCACCCAAGGCGGCAGCTTTCACTAGATCATCTTCAAAAGATGGTGCCTTTTTCTGATTGACACAAAGTCCCGACATGGTGGGCCTTCAGTCTCTTCTGAAGTTAGGAGTTACTCATATTTAGTTGGAGGGTTTCTGTTTTTGTTTTCTGTGGAGGTTGAACACAGAAGGAATACTTGATATAAGTTTGGTTTTTTATAATGAAATGTCATACACAAAGTTAAAAGTGTGTAAATCATAGTTTATCGAATGACTGTGGATGTGAAAACCCAGAGTCATGTCTAGGAGCGGAGCACAGCTTGGCCCACATCACTCATGTGACTTTCCTGTCATAGCCCCCATGACCTCCACAAGTGACTCTGTCCCTAGTTCTGTTTCTGCTGGTTTTCTATAAAACTTAGGATCCCTAAATACCATATCTATTTTGTCTGCATTTGAACTTTAAAGAAATGGAATTAAAACCTGTAGTATTTCCATCTGTGTTTTTAAATTGTTGAGATTTACCTGGTTTGTTGCCTGTGAGTATGATTTATTCATTTCCTTCTCTGATAGTAACCTATGGTATGATCACATCATTGTTTACTTACCCGTTCTGTTGTCAATGGACAAGTGAGTGACTTCCAGTCTGGGGCTCTTACAGATCTGGTATGTTCTGTTGGTATGTTCTGGTAACGCCTCTCAGAACCCACTTGTCCATTCCTTCTGGGTCTACACCTAGAAATGGACCAGGTGGGCCACGGGACGTACGTGTGTTCTGCTGCTGCTGCTGCTAAGTCACTTCAGTTGTGTCCGACTCTGTGTGACCCCATAGACGGCAGCCCACCAGGCTCCCCCATCCCTGGGATTCTCCAGGCAAGAATACTGGAGTGGGTTGCCATTTCCTTCTCCAATGCATGAAAGAGAAAAGTGAAAGTGAAGTCGCTCAGTCTGTCTGACTGTTAGCGACCCCATGGACTGCAGCCCACCAGGCTACTCCGTCCATTGGATTTTCCAGGCAAGAGTACTGGGGTGGGGTGCCATTGCCTTCCTAGTGTGGTAGATTGTGCCGGACAGATTTCCCAAGCAATTGTACGGTGCTGTCGCCCACCAATGACTTGGGTGATTTATGTTTTCTCTACTTTCTCCATAGTACTTGCTGCTGTTGGTTTTGTTGCTCCCAGTCACTGGCGCATGTGTGACAAGAGGTCTCACTCAGGTTGTGGCTTACTTTCCCTGCTGGCTGGTGAGGTCGATCTCCTCTCTTGTGCTCCTTGGACGTTCCCGCTGTCTTTCCTTGGATGCCTGCTCAAGCCTTTGCCCATTTTTAGAATCAGATTGTCTTTCTTTGCTTGTTGCATTCATGGATTCTTTATACATTCTGCACACAGGTCCTTAGTCAAATAGACAATATCATTTCCCAGGGTGGTTGAATTTTCACTCTTCTTTAAACACAGTTCTTCATTTTAATTAAGTCCAATTTATTAGTCTCTTCTCTGATGATTAGCGCATTTTGTTTCTGTTTAAGAAATCTTTGTTCCACGGTCATTACACATCGTTCTATGTTTTCTTCTGAAAGTTGGACTGTTTTACTTTCCTGTTAATTCAGTTCAGTTCAGTTGTTCAATCATGTCCGACTCTTTGCGACCCCATGAATCACAGCACGCCAGGCCTCCCTGTCCATCACCGTCTCCCGGAGTTCACTGAGACTCACGTCCATCGAGTCCGTGGTGCCATCCAGCCATCTCATCCTCTGTCGTCCGCTTCTCCTCCTGCCCCCAATCCTTCCCAGCATCAGAGTCTTTTCTAATGAGTCAACTCTTCGCATGAGGTGGCCAAAGTACTGGAGTTTCAGCTTTAGCATCATTCCTTCCAAAGAAGTCCCAGGGCTGATCTCCTTCAGAATGGACTGGTTGGATCTCCTTGCAGTCCAAGGGACTCTCAAGAGTCTTCTCCAACACCACAGTTCAAAAGCATCAATTCTTCAGTGCTCAGCCTTCTTCACAGTCCAACTCTCACATCCATACACGACCACAGGAAAAACCATAGCCTTGACTAGGCGGACCTTAGTCGGCAAAGTAATGTCTCTGCTTTTGAATATACTATC
>SJYX01013430.1:0-15030 GCA_006410675.1 Oreotragus oreotragus
AAAAAAAGACAGTAAAGACTAACCACTCTAAGGTTATGCTAACAGTGGTGACAGGTCTTTGGTGAGAAAGAAGCCATAAAGTTCAGGTTTCCTATTGAAATTACAGAAAAGAAAGTAACTTTGCTAAAATCTATCTCATCTTATACTCTGATCATGACTAGGGAAAAAATAGGGTATCAGGTAGACTAGAGGAGAGGGGAATCTGTTGAATTTTTTCTTTCTGTTATCTGTTATGTTTCTCTAAGAAGAAATAGGAAGCATTGACACCGTTCTTTGCACTATGCCTTTGTAATAGAAGGCAGACCCAGTGAAGCTGTTGTCTAAGCTCTAAGACTCTTCAGTAGAAGCCTAGAATGTCAGATTGGAACTTGATCATCTAGTCTCATGAGGACACTACAGTTGAGACAGATCAAAACAGCGATGCAGATAGCATGATGGTCATGGACTCTGACTGCTGCGGCCACTGAACCTCTGCTCTTCCACTGACTAGTTGTGTGTCTCTGGGCAAGTTACTCAGGTTCTCTGTATCTTGGTTTTCTGACCTGTAAATTAAGGGAAATGATGGCACTGCCTTATAGGATTGTTAGGATGATTAAACGTGCTCAGGAGCCTTTACCTTTTTTATCTCCTGTAATATTACCACAATCCTATGAGTAGGGATAGTGTCACTATTTTAAGAATGGGGAGCCTAAGGCATAGAGAAATGAAGTTAACTTTCCTAAAGTCTATGGAGTCCAGAGGCCAACAGAGATCTTTTGTAGGAACTTCACACTACTTACTGCTGCCTTTGCAAGAGGAATGGCCATTTCATGGTCATTCAGCTGTGGAAGAGCCTGGTGTGTGGAGAATTGTACAGCATCATATGGCGGGAGCACTGGGATAAGTGGTAGGGAGGAGAACGCAGTAACAGTGGAGACGTAGGTAGGAAGGCCACTATTTCATAAGGGCCTTGTAGCCTTGCTGAAATAAACAACTAAGTGAAGAACTTTTGTCAGCTAAAGGACATGACCAGTTCTAAGGATAAAGCTACAAAAGTGGAGAGAGACTTTAAGAGGAGGAGATAAGATGCTGTTTTAATAGTCTAGTCCTGAGTCTCCAAACTTGGCTTATTCCACACTTTTTTCAGCAGTTTTTAATCTATATCTGTAATGTGAATTTATATATTTCTGAGTTATCTAAGTACATAGTTCAATGCATATACAAAATATGTATTGATAATGTTTTCTTATTTTTAGGGATAAAAAATAAATACGTATAAATGTTCTCCAGCTTTCTTCCTACATGTCAGCAGATTGTTTCCCAGCGCTCTAGTTGGGAAACCACAAGTGTTGGGCCAAGATGAGGGATAGCACAGGCAGAGGAACTGAAAGAAACAGACTGAAGAAGAATCAGGAGCATACGGTGGTTGATTAGATGTACAAGGTGAGGGGTTAGAAAAATGAGGATAAAGGCAGAGTTCTAACAAAGTTCTAGCTTGGAACATGGGAAAACAATTACCACTGTGAATAAGGCAGTGAATGTCAGAGAAGGAACAGGCTTTCAGGTGACTATTATATAAATGTAACATTATGTTTGGTTATCTGCTTAGAGATGTTATAATGCCATTTCCTTTTAAGCAAGAATGAGAAGAGAAGAGAAATACTGAATTTTTACCTAATATTGATACATAGCATTTTGTTTTGCCTTCTGTTTCACTCTGTAAATATATAAGTGCTCATTTAAAATTATACTGAAACTTTTATTAGAAGCTTTCATTTTTCCTCCCGTAGGACACTTTTGGAGCACTTTAATATGAAACACTGTTTTTCAGATTTTTGAAAACTGATGTCCCTGGAAATTTGTTCATCTAAAAAGCTCAAGAATGTGAAAACTAAGGTTCTATCAGAAAAACTCTCCTAAGATCCTTAACTACATTACTTTTCCAGATATAAAATATTCTGGGTAATCTGAAATTTATTTTCAGTTTAGTTTTACTGTTGTGATTAATAAGAGGCATGATTTTAGTCTATAAATTGGTTTGAAGACTATCTTCAATAGGGTGATTTGCTTTCATTTTTAACTGCCATGTCAGATAGATTCAGAGTGACTTGTTCACATTCGTGTACAAGTCTGAGTGACTAGTTAGTATGTTGGTGACGTCAAGTCACATTTGAAGACAGTACTAAGCAGTGTTGTGCTGCCTGTCAGGATCTTGTTTGCAAAAGAAGCTCCTGTGTATTGAGTACGCAGGAACAAAGGAGCAGCTAGAGTTTTTTGCTTACTTTGTAAATTATCGATTCAATGAATGCAGAATAAAACGTAAAACGTGGGCCCAACATTTGGAATGTAAGTCCCAGTTAATTCAAAACACAGTCTTATTTGAGAACAAAGTTCAAAAATACAAGTGACAAGGGTTACAATGTTAATTTTTTCCTCCTTACCTTTTGCTATATGCTGATCTAAGAAAGAGCTTAGCTGTCTGTCTATAGCTGTGTTTTTTTTTTTAATTGTGTAACCCTCTCAAAAGGGCTTCCCTGGTGGCTCAGTGGTAAAGAATCCAGCTGCCAATGCAGGAGACATGGGTCCAACCCCTGGGTTGGGAAGGTCCCCTGGAGAAGGAAGTGGCAATCCACACTAGTATTCTTGCCTGGGAAATCCCACGGACAGAGGAGCCATGGGGTTGCAACAGGGGCGGACACAACTCAGCAACTAAACCCAAGTGAAGTGAAGTCGCTCAGTCGTGTCCGACTCCTTGCGACCCCATGGACTGTAACCTGTCAGGCTCCTCTGTCCATGGGATTCTCCAGGCAAGAGTGCTGGAGTGGATGCCAAAAAACCTTCACATAAAAGGTTGACTTTGAAAATTATGGAGAAACCTTAGAAACTATTTGTAAAAGTCAACTGTTCTCCTTGCTCTTTCACAGTTTGATCTTAAAGTTCACTGAAAACACAGGTGTTCGATACAATAGGTAATGCCAACCAGTGCCAAAAGTTTGTCATCAAGACATGCTTATATACTTGTTTCTATTGATTCCATTAGGCCATCAAATCACACTACCGCTGATAATTTCATTTCCTAATGCACAATAATTTTTTAAATTGAAGCATAGTTACTGTATACTGTTATATATTATAGATATATAATATTCACAATTATAGGTTATAACTGTTTACAGTTATTATAAAATAGTGACTATATCCCCATTGTACAGTATATCCTTGTAGCTTATTTGTACCTAATAGTTTGTGCCCCTCTCATTTCCCTACCCCTGTGTTGCCCGTCCCGATTTCCCTTTCTCCACGGGTAACTGCTAGTTGTTCTCCATATCTATAAATCTGCTTCTTTCTTGTTAAATTCACTACTTTGTTGTATTTTTTAGATTCCACATATAAGTGATTTCCTACAGAATTTGTCTTTCTCTAACTTATTTCACTTAACATAGTGTTCTCCAAGTCAAGTCCGTCCATGTTGCTGCACATGGCATTATCTCATTCTTTTTTATGGCTGAGTAATTGTCCATTGTGTATATGTACCACATCTTCTGTAGAAGAAGTCATTTTCATACTAGAATTAAAATAACAATTATATTCTACTGGCTGTTGCTGCACATATAATAAATATTTCCTTTGTAGAGGAATCTATAGAATCTGTATACTTTAGGCTTTGTTGTTAAATTTCAGAATGATAAATCTCTGTATGCTAAAAGATGCCATCTTTTACATAACATAATAAAGTTAGTGTGCAGCTCTATTAAAAAGGACATTTCTATTACTCTCTTCTGCCAACAGAATGGAATAGGCATTTAATTTCTGAATGGCTCACCATAGTTTAATTGGTAAATTGGTAACGATGTCTTCTTTCTACTATTGTAGTAATATTTGTTGAGAGCTTGCTGTGTTTCAGGGACACAGGGGTTTTCCACAACCAGCATATCAGTAGTTATTCCTACTTTATATATCAAAGTACAAAGGATGACACTGCTCCTCGGCCATGCAGTTGGGCCTAGAGAGAAGTCAGGTGGCCTGACTCCAAACCAGTGTTTTAACCTTTTCATAACTGGCCCTCGAAGCTGGCTATACTTCAAAAGCATTTGGGAGCTTTACCAGAAAAAATGGGGAGTGGGACAGCACATGCCTGGGAAAGGGGCCCCAGCCTAATTAAATCAGAACCTCTACAGGGATGAGGCTGCAACACTGGCCTTTATTAGTATTTTTAAAACATCTTCTGATGAGTCTAATGTGAAACCAGGGTTGAGAACCACTGCCCTGTAATTATACTGTTTATATTAGAATTAATTTTACTTAATTTGATAAAGTAACCTGATAGTAGCAGATAAAGCAAATGTAAAGACTTAGGGCTAGAGTAGAATCATGGCAGAGATTTTACATACCTTCCTACATAAATGAAGCAACTTTATATCTACCGTCTTTAATACTAGAATTGTGGGCCATGCAACTTAACATGCCAGAAGTAATGAGGCTGTATATAAGCAGAAATTCAGAAAACTACAAAAACACAAAGTTTAATGAGATTTGTTTCTATACGGAATTTCAGACTTCAATATCTTTAATTTTTCCAAGCTTTAGTTCATTATCATGTGTTTAAAAATACTACTTATATTTTAATTGTAAGTATGGTACCTGCTTAAGTATAATCTTTTATAATAAAATGGTCAATAAAATGTTTCCGGATCTGGATGATTCTATTATAAATATAGATGAAACTATTGTGAATGCAGACATATATATAATCATATTCATCACATTTAATTTCATAATTCATATGGCTTATGAAGTTATAAGAATATAAGGTAACATTTAACTTAATCTCAATAACATGTCTAGTTACTGTTTTAACATGGGATAACAGAATGAGAAAATGTATCATGCTTGTGAACAAAAGGGATTGAATACAGATTACCACGAGACTTCATCCTGAATCTCCTGAGCAGGCATGCATACCTCACATTTAGTTACTGAAATGTGGCTATCAAACTCAACACAGGCTTCCACATGCAGAAGTTAGACAACCAAGTCTGGAATGGGTATAATGAGTTGTTCATGGGAGTTGTTTTTAAAGCACGCCATTTATAAAGCAAAAAAATATTTTGGTACACCTCCCCTCTTTTGTATGTTAGAACCTGTTTTTAAGAACATTTTTCTAGTGAAGTATAGTTGATTAACAATGTTGTGTGATAGGTTCAGGTGTACAGCAGAGTGATTCACTTATGCATACACCTGTATCTATCCTTTTTCAAATCCCTTTCCCACTTAGATTCTTGCATAATACTGAGCATAGCTCCCTGTGCTAGACAGTAGGTCTTCGTTGGTTGAAAGTGTTAGTTGCTTAGTCGTGTTCAATTCTGTGACCCTATGGACTGTAGCCCGTCAGGCTTCTATGTCCATGGAATTCTCCAGGCAAGACTGCTGGAGTGGGTTGCCATTCCCTTCTCCAAGGGGTCTTCCTAACCCAGGGATCAAACCTGGGTCTCCTGCATTGCAGGTGGATTATTTACTGTCTGAACCACCAGGGAAGCCCTCTTCTTTGTTGGTTATCCATCTTAAATGTAGCAGTGTGCACGTCAGTCCCAAACTCCCTAGCTATCCCTCCCCAAAATTACAGAATTTTAGTTAGGAATGGCAATTCCTGTAGTTATATAGAAATTTAGAGAGGCAGCTGTGTTGAAGGTTATAGAACTATGCAGCTAGTTACAGAACTAAAACCACGGAAAGTTATCTCTATTCCTTTTTCCTGTTTATACTCTTATCAGATTGCATATTTACCTTAGGGGGGAAAAAAACAGATTTAAGAAATCTGTTGATGGCACCAATATTTTTTCTTTCCCGCTTTGTCTTTCCAGCACCAAACATGAGATGTACTACACAAGCGCACATACATGTGGGTGTCTGCGTTTGTGCATGTGTATTTTCTACAGATAGTTTTTATTGAAAAGGCAAGGCAACAGCACTGAACACCATCTTTCTGGGACAGCAGTATACTGTGTTTCTTTAAACACTGATCACCCTCCCCCGTCCCAAAACAGAATTTTCAAGTAGGTAAAACTCTATAGAAATATAAGCCTCTCTGATACTAGGAAAATGTTAAGAAGAAAAACCATTTACTGTCTAATTCACTGTAGATTGTTAATAGGAAGACAGTTTTGCAGATTATCCAGCTTCCAGCTCAACAGCTAGCTTTCCATTCTGGGACGGTCCCTTGAAACCATCATTGAGGTTATGAGAGAAATCATGTAGCAGGTCTGGTGATGTGGCCGAAATAGGAGACAAAAGACTGGCCAGGGTGACTTTCCCTACATGAGCATAGGGTGGATGCCTGACTGCTGACAGGGCCACACCTCTGCTGATGGCAGAAAAGGCTAGTGAAAGGCATCGAGCCCATGGTTGTGAGCCTATCCTGCAGGCAGTGGGGCACGTCACCACCAGTCATCTCCAAGGGCCACCACATGCCACAGCTACTTTTTCATGGAGGTCCTCGGCAAGGCTGGTCATTTGGATAGTGAAGCAAGGTCAACCTGTAATCTTGGTATCACCCTGAATTCAGGGTCTCACGGTAGACCATGAGGTAGACCAGTTGTTTTGTCTAGCCTAGCTCAAGTAGCAGGAAGCCCAGATTCTAGTCAGGTTCATGATGTTTTGCATCTCCCTAAGAGGAAAACTGGAAAAGGCAATGGCACCCCACTCCAGTATTCTTGCCTGGAAAATGCCATGGACGGCGGGGCCTGGTAGGCTGCAGTCCATGGGGTCGCTAGAAGTCAGACACGACTGAGCGACTTCACTTTCACTTTTCACTTTCCTGCATTGGAGAAGGAAATGGCAACCCACTCCAGTGTTCTTGCCTGGAGAATCCCAGGGACGGGGGAGCCTGGTGGGCTGCTGTCTCTGGGGTCGCAAAGAGTCAGACACGACTGAAGTGACTTAGCAGCAGCAGCAAGAGAAAAACTATTCCTTGTGCTCCCTTGCCATTTGTCAAGCAGTTTAAAAAGAAAAGAAAAAAAAAAAAATGCTGAATCTAAGAAAATCCTCAAGTCTGCAGAAACTCAGCTTAATTCCGAAACTTCATTCCTTCCAAGAGACTATACATAATCTGTATGGACATGCATAACAGTAGTGATGGAGAGACTGGGTGATTCTCTTAGGCTTCCCAGTAATGTGGCCTTGTTATTTTGCAGGCAATGATTTCCCAGCCAGGGATACTGCCATACACAACCACAAGCACACATCTGCACTCCCGTGACTTACATAGATGCTCTTTGAATTATTCACCAAATACACTATAAGTGTGCCTCAAGGGTCTACTTTTTAAGTGTGTACTATACTTCATAAACGATGATTTAAAAAAAAAAACCTGTACTCAGATTACGAATGTTGGACTGTGCACTGAATCTTAAACTGAAGCAACTTATCAAAATTGTGACACCTGTAATTATTATACTAATGCCATCTTTCAAAATATGTATGAAAATAATATATCCTCAGTAGGTCATGTGCTTAGTATTTTAGCATTGAGGATTGGTTTTGCTTTAAGTCAGAATTTGTTTAAATAGGATTCCTGTATTTATACAGGTATGTTACTGGCTTTACAACTTGGCATCTTAAAAAGATAATGACACATTTTGGTGGATTTGAATTTCCAAAATCCTTTGCCAGGTAGGAAAGGAAGAAATTGCATATAGGTTTTATGGCTTCTCATGAATAGACCGTTTCTTTTTGGTCAAAAATACGAAGATGCTTTTAGATTCCTCATGCTTCCAGCAGCAAAAATACAAATAGTGCTCAAAAAGTTCTTTTATATAATATTTAAAAAGCAGAGTTCTGAGCATTATGTTTTTCATTGTGGGCCAAGGGAAAATATATTGTCTTATAAGCCTGTTTTTCCCTGCATACATGTCATTCCTAGTACTTAATAACATTTCTGCTAACAGCTTTCGTAATGAAGATTATACCACAAATTAAGATATTCAATTAAATCAGTTGAAAAGTGAGAAAATATAGAGAACCCTGTATCTTAATCTTATAATTCTTCTGCATGGCTTATACATATTACCCCATCTGTTTACCTTTTTGAAATACATAATGATGTGTTTATTTTCAGGATTACAGCTCTGCTTTACTCAAAATACCATTTTCTGGACCAAACTATCAGCTTTTTTATGTTCTGTGGTATGGCAGACTTCTGTTGCATTGAAGCTTTTATTTATAAGAAATGTACAACACAAGGATGTTAGAAATAGCTTCGCAATAAAGGAAGCTCTGTGGTGGAAGCCAAGGGGCAACAGTGGATAAATTGTGCAAAAGGCTGCTTGTTTGGAAATCACATTTAATTTAAAAGAACTTTCAATCACTAGTTAATATAACTGCTTTAAATTTACAGACAGTGGGAGTAGCTCACCGCTACCCAAGTATGCTTCATCTCCCAAACCAAACAACAGCTACATGTTCAAACGGGAGCCCCCAGAGGGATGTGAGCGAGTGAAGGTCTTTGAGGAAATGGCGTAAGTAATGTCTTTTCTATCAGCTGGGATCTGCAAAGCTGTAAAGCTTTTTACTGAGACCCGTTGATTACAGATGAATCAACTACTCCATCCAGCTGATAATGTGTTTCAGAAGCAAATTATGAAAAGAGAATTCAACAGGCCAAAGAGATCTGACTTAAGGAGAATTAAGAGTCTGTGTGCTGGAAATACGCTAACACAGAGAAACTTGGAAATTCATCCCTACAAGATCAATTTTGAGTCTTTAAGAATTTCCCTTTCATAAGCTCTATTAATTTAGATGGCTAAAGGAAACAAACGGCTGTAGCCGCACAGCAAATACCCACATGTGCGTAGCCTTCACGGCAGCGACCCCACCAGCCGGAGGGACTGTCTCCTTCCCTGTAGACACATCGAGCACGTGTATTCATTGAATTCAGACTTCCTGTTCCCCAGATGTTTTTTTAATTCTTTTTGAAAGTTCAGTATGTATAAAATAGAAAAATTCAAGGGAAAAGAGATTCATGCTGTAAATACTTGGCAGAACAGCTCAAAATAAAAAGAGTGTGCGGCTCTTGGGTTTGCTCATCCCCCATCCCAGTGGAGGCTTGCCTGGTGGAGGCTGCTGCACTCCTGTAACCTCAAAGGGGACAGAGACCGGTCTTGTAGGAGGTGATGGCATAGTTCGCAGGAATGGGGGAAGATGAAGGGCTTGTGGACGCTGCTCTGTTGGGCTGACTGGCTCTACAAGAAACTACTGAAACTTTTTCCTTATTTTTCCTGATCTGTATTAGTAGAAGTATGTATAGAGATACAGAAAAAGGAGGAAGTACTTAAAACCAAATATCCGATGGGGTAATCCCTCTCCCTTGTACTTAACAGAAGAGGTCATTTTAACATTGCATAATCCACGTTTCTAAATAAATGAAAGCAAACTAATCTCAGAAGCACTTTCATCTGCCCAATCCTTTTGAAAATCCTTTTGTTTTCAATATCACCTCAGTGCTGTGTACGTCAGTAGTATGCCAGCTGACTTGTGCTATGGAAGATGTTTATCCCTCTGTGTACACTGAATCCATTCCCTGTCATTCACATTTTAGCCATTTTAGAGAACTCCAGTTAATTTGGAATATCCTTGACTTTTTTAATGATTGTAAAACCTAATTTTGTTTTATGGTTTTAGGTCTCGTCAGCCTATCTCAGCCCCTCTCTTTTCATGTCCTGACAAAAACAAGGTTAATTTCATCCCAACCGGATCAGCTTTCTGTCCTGTAAAACTCCTAGGCCCTCTTCTCCCTGCCTCCGACCTGATGCTCAAGAACTCTCCTAACTCGGGCCAGAGCTCGGCTCTGGCCACCCTGACCGTCGAGCAGCTCTCCTCCCGGGTTTCCTTCACATCCCTTTCCGACGACACCAGCATAGCAGGCTCCGCTGAGGCCTCTGTCCAGCAGCCATCCCAGCAGCAGCAGTTCCTGCAGGAGCTGCCGGGTGAGGACCACATCTCTGCTCACAACTACGTGGTCATCTAAAGTGAAGGGGGAGCTGGCCTCCACCCTGTGTCCCACGCATATAACTAGATCTCAGACACCTATCTGCATGAAGTGACCGACTTTCTGACAGCACCACCACCACCAACAGAAAACGGATTCAGAATCATCAAGTATCTCAACACTTATCTTGGCAGGGATGGAACTCCTATTCAGCAGTTTTTGTGGAAAGCAGTAATGCTTGCAAAACATGTGTATCATTCAGCATTCTAAGTGGAGACTATGCATTTCATAGTATGTTTGACAGATTAGTACTGTGTCCTGTGTTTTGTCCCCAAATCTTCAGTATAAATAAGCTCTATATCAGAAAGTTGCCTGTCTAAATAGAAAACGTCTTGCTGTGTTTTGTCCTATGGAAAAATACTGTACTTCAGGATTCTGTTTACAATTGACCCAGGTGTTTGTTTCTAACTCCTGTAATACATACAATGCAAAAAATAAACAAATGGCCACAACAGTTGCACAGGGCCCACCCTATGGCCTAGCTTCAGGTACTTCAGTTGAAGTCTAAACTCAGGTAACTTGGAATGTATATCATATTGGGATATTAACTATTTCACAGCTAAAAAGCTAAAGAGGGAACAGCACTCTTTTGCCTTTTCTTCTTTTATGCATTTCCCTTTCCTCATTACATTCCACAATCTTTGAATAAGAAGTGCATTCAACCCTAGGAGAACAGAAATCCTGGACACGGGTGAACGCGAGGAGAACCAGCAAATCCGTGGTGTCTGACGTCACTGTTGTCACGGGGTTACAAGTAAAACAACTGTTGCACTCACTGTTTCAACATGTGTAAATGTGGCTTTTTTTTAAAACAAGTTCAGGTGTTGCTCAATGACTGATACAATGTTGCGAATAAAGTATCAGGTACTAGGCTGTACAAAACATTCCCCCAGTGTGTGTGTGGATGTTAAAGACAAGAATGTCTAGGTGTCATTTTCCCAGAGGATGGCTGAGGTTTTTTTGTTTATGTTGGTCATCAGGGTCATGAAATGCTACTGATCTATCTACAGGCATAGTCACGTTTCGTTTCTCTTTTGGAAATTTCTTGAATCTGCAGGTTAAGAAATGACACACTTTGGTTATTTTCCTCAAGCAGTTCAGGTGCATGAGTTGTTTTAATGTAGAGAGAGCATATGTATGTCTCAGAATTCAAAATAGGTTATTTGGTGCCTTGCAAGTGCACGCAGTGTGGAGCTGTTTCATTTAAGCCTCTCACAATAATACCACGAATACTTCTGTTCGTATTTTGGAAGCATGGAGTAGACCGTAAACCCAAGTAAAGAGCCTTGAACCTGCAGGCTTGACGTAACTTCTTGAAGTGTGAAGAGAGCCCTAGATGTTCCTGATTGGTCAGCGAAAGAGCCCAACTTCTGACACTGTTTTCTGCAGTACAAAGAGTATGTTCAAAAGCGGAGAGAAGTTTCTGTGTTTTTATTCCTTCAGTTCAATAAAACAGTTGTTTGATCTGCACCTAAAGTGTACGGCACAATTTTCTGAAGAATTAGGGGAACAAGGTGCCTACAGTTACAGGAGCGTTTCAGTTCCTTTCAGTCATTCCTGGGTTGTCCTTTGTTTTGTTTTCTAAGGAGGTTGAAGAAGGAAGATGTGATAAAGAAGAAAGCAACACCATTGATTTTTTTTAAGAAATGATACATGTGTGTGTGTGTGTTTGCGCATGTGTTCAGTGTATTGCTTTGTCATGACCCCGGTTATCTTCTTTCCACCAAAGTTTGCGGTAATACTCTCTCCTGAAGGTGCGTTCTGGCTCCTTTAAGTCAGTCAGTGTTACGTCGGAGGAGACTGTCGCGGGAAAGACTCGTTTACTTTCACCATTTCCACAGGGGAACCTTTTAAAACCATCTATTCAGCAGAAGACACCTTTAACCCTAATAATCTCAGGCCTTGATGAAAATACTATATTTTGTAGATTATGGTTAAAGGGAGAAAATTATTAGTTCTGTAAGATAAATATGAGCTCCATTAACTTCTGATATCTGGTTTAGCATTACATAATGTGTTGATCTTATACTCTGCTTTTGTCCAAATAAGATGCAATAGTATCAATATCACTTTCTGAACGATGGACTGAATATGCTTTTTCTGATAATGAAATCTGATGTACGATATTTATAGTGACATGTGCTTTTATTTTCTCATGAGAAAACTAAATATTGTGTTGTACATTTGTTCTTAGCATATATTAAAGTTTTGAACCAAATGTGTTAAAGCTTATGCTTTGCCATGTAAATTTCCCAGAAGTTGTTGAGCTCAAATGTATCCTACATCCAGCTGTAGAAATTTGTCAGAGATTGTTTAAATTTTGTATATAGTTGTACTGTTTAATTCTACACTGCGCTGAACAGTATTTGAGTTACCATACAATATGGCTTTACACAAGGAAATGTGTGGCTTTTGTTTTGTATTTTTTCAGTATAGAAGTTCCTGTGTCTTCTTATTTAAATAAAGTTATTAGTAAAACTGGAATAGTTCACTGTGTTTTTGGAAAAACTGGGCTTTTAGCATCTTACCTGACAAGGGTGAATTCAGCTCTCGGGTTGGAGGTACACTGACTGGATTAGATTTCCACAGCCTGGTTTCCTCTTGACATTTAATTTACACACTTTCTATCACAAGCTAAGAAACGTGTTGTCTGAAGTTCCAAGTCTTTGTTCTGCTCCCAGCAATGAGCACCTTAAAAAGAGAAGACACTGTCCTCATGTCATCATTTTATGCCTAAGAATTATTTACGAAAATAAGTTTGTTTGATGAAATCACCACAAAGGAGGTTGCAGCAAAATTTTTTAAAATTTCACTCTCTTTATTTACAGAGCAAAATAGTATTGATGTTTTTCCCAGTTACCTAAATAGGGTCATCATAGGCCACGTGGTAGCTTGAAAGCAAAAACTAACTGCTTTGAGAAATAATTTGCCAGCAGCATAGTCTTCATTTCCAAAGCACCTCTCACTAAACAGATTTAAGTTGAAGCTAAAATGATTATGTTTGGGGCTTTAAAAAATATAACTTTTTAAGAGTGAGTTTGATCAATTGTCTTCTTCAGGACTATATATGATTTAAGTAGGAAATTACTGTATACAAGTTAAAAATTCCACTGCAAATGAATGTGGAGAAAAAGTGGAATTTCAGCCCCATCTTTGCTTGATCATATAAGCTTAATATTAAATGGCCCTGAGACAAGTTAGTATTTACAAAATCAAACCTAAGGAACAAGGAAGGAGAAATTCTAAAACTTCTGTTTTATGTTTAACCCTATGTTACTAGAAATAAAGGTTATTTATGAATATCACAAAATAAATGTTTACCACCACCCACAGAGTGAGGCGAGCTCTAGTCCTGAAGTCTGGTTATCCCCGACTTACTCTCTGTAAGCAGCTTCTATCTCCTACCCCATCTTTGGACCTCACAAGTCTGTCCTCCCTGGTAAACTCACTTTAGTGAGCTTAGGGTTCCTTAGAACTACAGGAATTTTGTGAAGGTAGATCCCACAACTCACACCTTGAGTCAAAAGCTGAATGCTGCAGTCTAGCCCCACAGTTCCAGATATCTAGCAAGCATCTCCTCTTGGACTTCTTGCCTCATTTAAACTTCAGTGATTAAACGGAAGGAAGACACTCTTGTTCCTGTCATACCAAGTTAGCTCTTCTCCTTCACACTTAACGTTCCTTCTGTTTCCCAGAAAACAAGGACTAGAATACTATTTTCTGACGTTTTCTTCACCTAAATCAAAATTGCCTGTCTTCCTACTATTTCACCACTAAAATATCAAGCTGCTAGAACTGTGATGGTGGTAGATAAGACAGCCATGCCATGTGGATGAATTTCTTTTGAACTAGGATTCAAATGGCAAGAAAAATAAGTTTGCTGGACTTCCAAAAATCTCTTCAGCTGTAGACAGGGGGTCAACCAACCATAGCCCATGGACCAATCTTCCCCAATGCCTATTTTTTATAAATGTCTACATTTACACTGTCTGGTGGCTCAGATGGTAAGGAATCTGCGTGTAATGCAGGAGACCCAGGTCTGATCCTGGGAAGTTGGAAAGATCCCCTGGGGAAGGAAATGGCAACCCACTCCAGCATTCTTGCCTGGAGAATCCCCATAGAAGAGCCTGGTGAGCCACAGTTGACAGGGTTGCAAAGAGTCAGACATGACTGAGTGACTTAACACACACATACATACTGGGACAAAGCCACGCCTAGTTCCTTACCTACTGCCTTTGGCTACTTTGCTGTACAATGGCAGAATTAAGCAGCTACCACAGAGACGGTGCAGAGAAGGCAATGGCACCCCACTCCAGTGCTCTTGCCTGGAGAGTCCCAGGGACGGTGGAGCCTGATGGGCTGCCGCCTGTGGGGTCGCACAGAGTCGGACACGACTGAAGCGACTTAGCAGCACAGAGACAGTGTGGCTCACAATGCCTAAAATATTTACCATTTGGTCCCTCAGATATGACACCACCCTTATGGTAGAAAGCAAAGGGGAACTAAAGGGCCTTTTGATGAAGGTGAAAGAGGAGAATGAAAAAGCTGGCTTAAAACACATCAAAAAAATGAAAATCATGGTATCCGGTCCCATCACTTCATGGCAAATAGATGGGGAAACAATGGAAACAGTGACAGACTATTTTCTTGGGCTCCCAAATCACTGCAGATGGTGACTGCAGCCATGAAATTAAAAGATGGTTGTTCCTTGGAAGAAAGGCTATTACAAACCTAGACACTGTATTAAAAAGCAGAGACATCACTTTGCCACCAAAAGCCTGTATAGTCAAAGCTATCCATATTTCCAGTTGTCGTGTATGGAGGTGAGAGTTGGACCATAAAGAAGGCTGAGCACCGAAGAATAGATGCTTTTGAACTATGGTGTTGCAGAAGACTCTTGAAAGTCCCTTCTGCCGCAAGGAGATCAAACAGTCAATCTTAAAGGAAATCAATCCTGAATATTCATAGGAGGGACTGATGCAGAAGCTCCAATACTTTGGCCTCCTGAT
>SJYX01013431.1:0-29573 GCA_006410675.1 Oreotragus oreotragus
GGATGGAGCCAAAGCAAAAACAATACCCAGCTGTGGATATGACTGGTGATAGAAGCAAGGTCCAATGCTATAAAGAACAATATTGCATAAGAACATGGAATGTTAGGTCCATGAATCAAGGCAAACTGGAAGTTGTCAAAGAGGAGATGGCAACAGTGAAGGTCGACATTCTAGGAATCAGCAAACTGAAATGGACTGGAATGGGTTAATTTAACTAAGATGACCATTATATGTACTACTGTGGGCAGGAATCCCTTAGAAGAAATGGAGTAGCCAACATGGTCAACAAAAGAGACCAAAATGCAGTACTTGGATGCAATCTCAAAAACGACGGAATGATCTCTGTTTCCAAGGCAAACCATTCAATATCACAGTAATCCAAGTCTATACCCCAAACAGTAATGCTGAAGAAGCTGAAGTTGAATGGCTCTATGAAGACCTACAAGACCTTTTAGAACACCCAAAAAGATGCCCTTTTCATTATAGGGGACTGGAATGCAAAAGGAGGAAGTCAAGAAACACCTGGAGTAACAGGCAAATTTNTCACAACATACTAGCCAGCAATTAGATTGTGATCTGGGTAGACAAGTGATATTGTTATGTTTGTATATTTATGTCAGGGCTTCCCTAGTGGCTCAGTGGTAAAGAATCTGCCTGCAACGCAGGAGCGTGAGTTCGATCCCTAGGTTTGGAAGATCCCCTGGACAGGGGCATGGCAACCCACTCCAGTATTCTTGCCTGGAGAATCTCATGGACAGAGGAGCCTGGCGGGCTACAGTTCATGCAGTTGCAAAGAGTCGGACACGACTGAAGCGACTTAGCACAGAACACACACATACTTATGTCATATGTATACGCAGCTGTGTTAATGTAGTATGTATATTTTTATTCTCAAATATCCTACTCTTGATACAAAACCTTTCTTCACCAAAAATGAAAACACTAATTTGTCAATGATGTGAATACAAGTGCTCTGTCTTCTGAAGTTTGTTTTTACCACTCTGTGATATAGAATTTTAAAGCTCTAAGTTTAGTTTGTTTTGATTCTTGGTTTTAAGGGTTGTCACAGCTGAGAAATATCTTAGATGGGTAGCTGCAGATGAACCACACTGTTCTCTCTTATTAAATTGTGAAACTCACTAGTTACCTCTATTTACCAATTACTCAAAACTCTTTGTTTTTGAGATTCTTCTGTAAAATTCACATCTTCTCCGTCAATCAATTGTTGCAACTACTTGGAAGATGTAGTATTTCTACATCTTCAACCAATTAGCCCAAACCTGCTGAAATTGTTTGAAAACATAACCTTCTAATGTTTTAAAACCCTTCCAGATTTTGGTATGCAGACACAAGAGACTTTAAGCTTTTTTTTTTTTTTCCAGGACAAAATCTCAACATTGGAATCATGTCAAATGAGATTTTACAATATGGTTCTCCTAGCATGAATTTCTTCAAAAGCAGTTTGTCCTGTCATTGCTACAAGTTCACTTGACCCTCTCCAGGAGGGTATCCTGTTGACAAGGTCAGTAAATGTGAAACATCTGAAATTTTGATAAGACAAATGTATTACTTGTCTTTGTTATTTTTATTGGCTTATAGCAAAGTGAATCTGTTATACATATATCCACTCTATTTAGAATTTTTTCCCGTATATTTTCTCTTTTTGCAATAGATGATGGTAAATGGTTCTTATTGCAAAGTATCATGAAGATGCAACTATGAAGTCTTCAATTCAGTTCAGTCATTTAGTCGTGTCTGGCTCTTTGTGACCCCATGGACTGCAGCATGCCAGGCTTCCCTGTCCATCACTAACTCCCAGAGCTTGCTCAAACTCATGACCATCAAGTTGATGATGTCATTCAA
Organism: Oreotragus oreotragus; assembly: GCA_006410675.1. Lineage (NCBI taxonomy): Eukaryota > Metazoa > Chordata > Mammalia > Artiodactyla > Bovidae > Oreotragus > Oreotragus oreotragus. The sequence continues at coordinate 1,864 of SJYX01013431.1, forward strand.
CCATCTCTTCCTCTCTTGTCCCCTTCTCTTCCTGCCTTCAATCTTTCCCAACATCAGGGTTTTTCCTAAGGAGTCAGTTCTTCTCATCAGGTGGCCAAAGTATTGGAGTTTCAGCTTCAGGATCAGTCCTTCCAATGGACATTCAGGACTGATTTCTTTTAGGAGTGACTGGTTTGATCTCCTTGATGTGCAAGGGACTCTCAAGAGTCTTCTCCAACACCACAGTTCAAAAGCATCAGTTCTTCAGTGCTCAGTTTTCTTTATTGTCCCACTCTCACATCCATACATGACTACTGGAAAAACCATAGGTTTGACTACATGGACCTTTGCTGACAAAGTAATGTCTCTGCTTTTTAATATGCTGTCTAGGTTAGTCATAGTTTTTCTTCCAAGGAGCAAATGTCTTTTAATTTCGTGGTTGCAGTCACCATCTGCAGTGATTTTGAAGTCTGCAGTGATTTTATGAAGTCTGGCTTTCATGAAATTAGTCCCATCAATGACAACTTAACACTGTATACACTATTTTCAGCTTCTTCCTGGAGACTCCTTGTTTGTGAATAACATGATGGATGGATTGCACATGTGGTGTGATATCCATAAACCTACTGATATCAACTGTGGCTATAGTTATATTTTCCACGATGGGGTCATTTCATGTTGAAGTTGGCTCACAAAAGTAATTTTAGTTGTATATCATTTTTGAAATAGAATCTGACAGATACTATAATCTATGACATGTTCAAAACATTTATATTTTCATTCAACTGTATAGCAACCTCCCACACTATATAATTTGTTCTAAACCTATTTCTTCAAATCTTCAGTATTTTCCATGCATCTGCCAATAGTATTTGGTGATAGAGGAATACATCTGGTTTTATTTCCAGTGTATTCTAGCAATTTCCATCATGGTAGGGAGAGCCAAACGCTTCCCCAACAGTAAATGGATTTTTTATCTTTCACTCCTAAACATTTATGGCTAAATCTAGTGAAATTGTGTGGAGTATTGGAATAATTACATAACGTGACAGAGTGCTGACAGAATTAGAGGTTTTGCTGCATTCTGTATACTTACTATAAATTTAACGTGCCGAGTCACTGTACATCTAAGAAAAGGAATCTTTCCCCTAATGACAACCATTACCATGTCTTAAATTTCAGTTAAAATTTTCGGTAGATTTATTGAACTACTGTGTCTCTTAACATGGCTATTGAAGAAACGCAGTGGGAGTAAAAATGATGAGTTTCTCAATCCCATTCTCAGGGGCTTGCATTAGTTTCTTCAGTCTGGAGCCGTCCAAATCAACACACTGCCCTGCGTGTTGATTAGTTAAAATAATACGCCCCAATCCGCTTAGGACAACACATTGTGGAGTGAAGGCAGAGCCATGCCTGAGGGAGTTTCAGCACCTCCAGGCTGGAGAGCTCCCTCTTTGCTCACGTCTCTTGTGTCCAAAGTGCCCCCTGACCATCCAATGCACAAATGATCAGGGCCCAACCTGTGTGTCCAGCGTCCTGATCAGAATTCATCAATGTTCATGGGAGTCTCTCACCCCCAGAGATTTTAATGGGGTAGTGTGCAGGCACATCCACTTCAATTTGGGATCTGCTGATACAATGGATAAGTTCTTCTAGGAGCTGACCCATGAGGAAACCTGTGATAATTAGGAAACACATTGAAAGATGTCTAAACTAGATCAGGGAGACAGGAGTATTAAGCGGTAGGGAAGGAACCACTGGGAGAGACGTTGAAGGTGCAGGAGGATGGATGGATGGATAATCAATAGAGTATATCAGAGAAAGGGAAAACCTGGGATTTAGGAAACCAGAAAGGATTAACCTGCCTCAGAAGAGGCCACCCGCTGCGAGGTTGAGGGGGTGGCGTGTGATCCTAAGTGAGGTTTGGAGTGAGAGGGAACTGAAATTGCTCCAGAAGTTTGGGGCAGAGACTTGTGTTGAGAGAAAGGAGCAAGAATGGGTTTTGAAAGAAACCAACTTGCAATAGCTGGGCCATATATAATGAGAGTTAATGAAGGGTACAAGACAATTTCTTACTTTCAGGATCGTCATCTTGTCCGTCATGTAAGAACTAACTGGTTTATGAACACTAGAGCTGCAGTTGGATTAGCGCAGGGGTCCTACATCTGAAAGACATTGCAGAGGAAGGCCCTGGGCTCCATACAGAAAAATGAGTGCCCTTAAATGCCCTTCCATCTTCCAGTGAGAAGACATAAATATTTTCTGGACACAGTGAATATATGCTCTTAGTGCCAAAACTGTCAAGTGTCTACCAGTTAGGTTAGATATACCCTTAAAATCATCAGACATTTCTTTTCAATATTGCCTTTTCTAGTCGCATAACAATCCACACTTCATATGTAGCTCTGACATTTGTGTCATCCCAAGTGACATACGGAATCATAAGTTTTCCAGAGTTCGTGTGTTTAGTCACATAATAGGCAATATTTGAATCAGACACAACTGCAGGAAACTTGATCCCAAACCATGGGGACCCATTCCCATAATGTAACACCAGTTTTTCCTCTTAATCTTTCAGTGAGTGATCAGGTATTTGTTTCCTATGGTTAACTTACTCTGCTTTCTAAAGTGATTCCTCAAAGGCTTCGTAGCAACCCCTGAAACTTGGCTGAGGACACAGGACATCCACCAGAGGGTAGCTAGTGAGCTGGTGTCCCTCTTTGTGCTTGTGTGTGTTTGTGTGTACACGCAGCTAACTGCCTTCACCAGTTCTGTCAGGGGACCTCTAGCAGTCCAAAGCCGGCATGAGTTGGGGTCTTCTCTGGTTAATGTGTCTCTCTCAGATGACACTTTGTATTTAAAATAAAACAAGATGGCATCAAAAGGAGTCATTGTAGACAGTCGTTGTAAACTCAACTCATTTTAGAGTCTCATAATTTGACTTCATCTTTCCCGAAGAATGAATTGAAGGGAAAATTCTGATGTCTAGGCATATGTTATTCCTAACCCACAGTCCTGGCAGAATACTACATGACACATGGCTAACTTCTAGAAAATAGTCAACTAGTGCTGCTGCTGCTGCTGCTAAGTCGCTTCAGTCGTGTCCGACTCTGTGTGACCCCATAGACGGCAGCCCACCAGGTTCCCCTGCCCCTGGGATTCTCCAGGCAAGAACACTGGAGTGGGTTGCCATTTCAGATCAGGTATTTGTTTCCTATGGTTAACTTACTCTGCTTTCTAAAGTGATTCCTCAAAGGCTTCGTAGCAACCCCTGAAACTTGGCTGAGGACACAGGACATCCACCAGAGGGTAGCTAGTGAGCTGGTGTCCCTCTGTGTGCTTGTGTGTGTTTGTGTGTACACGCAGCTAACTACCTTCACCAGTTCTGTCAGGGGACCTCTAGCAGTCCAAAGTCGGCATGGGTTGGGGTCTTCTCTGGTTAATGTGTCTTTTTCAGATGACACTTTGTATTTAAAATAAAACAAGACGGCATCAAAAGGAGTCATTGTAGACAGTCGTTGTAAACTCTAAGTCATCTTAGGGTCTCATAATTTGACTTCATCTTTCCGAGGAATGAATTGAAGGGAAAATTCTGATATCTAGGCGTATGTTCTTCCTAACCCACGGTCCTGGCAGAATACTACATGACACATGGCTAACTTCTAGAAAATAGTCAGCTAGTGCTGCTGCTGCTGCTGCTAAGTCACTTCAGTTGTGTCCAACTCTGTGTGACCCCATAGACGGCAGCCCACCAGGTTCCCCTGCCCCTGGGATTCTCCAGGCAAGAACACTGGAGTGGGTTGCCATTTCTTTCTCCAATGCATGAAAGTGAAAAGTGAAAGGGAAGTGGATCAGTCATGTCCTAACGACCCCATGGACTGCAGCCTACCAGGCTTCTCTGTCCATGGGATTTTCCAGGCAAGAGTACTGGAGTGGGGTGCCATTGCCTTCTCCAAGTCACTAGTGGGATACGGTCAAATGGTGAATGTATGAGAATTCTCTGCTACCTCCTCCCCCTCCCTCATCTCTGCCGTCTCTCTAGCTCCTGGGCCTCATTCAGATCCAAGTCATCAGGAAAACATGAGAACCAGGGAAGCTGTGTGTATAATAGTCACTTTACTGCCAGCAGAGAAATTATCACAGAAGTTACAAGGAAAAATATTGGGATGAGTGGGAATGAGTCTGTTTGGAGGCCAATCACAGTTTAGGGAGGAGCTGTTTCCTGTCGGGATTGGTGAAGGGCCTCAGTGCTGAGGCTGTGTAAGCTGTCTCACTGAGCAGAAGACTTCAGTTTACTGAGATTTTACTAGTTTTTAGAGAGCAGAGTACATGTCATGACAATTTAGACTCTGTTCCTTTGAAGAGACTTCAGGCTCTGCCAGGACCTGGGATGTCTTTGGGGCTGTGTTGTAATCACCTGATGGTGCTGTGTGCTTGACCTGGATTCCTTCATCCTCTACAGCTCTGAGGCAGGTTTTCAGATAACAGTTCTGAGGTTCAGCAGACCCCTCTTTAATCTAGGGGAGCATCAGTCATGACATTGTGTGAGGATCCCAGGGACTTCCAAAGAGATCACCTTTATTTTCCCAGCTCTGCACTTCAGGCAAGAGGTAGTGACCCCTGAAGTCATACTGCAAAAGACCTGAGTTACCAATGTATCCCAGGGCAACAATCGAAGAGCCTAAGTTGATCATTACAAAATGCCTTTCATAGGAGAAAATTCTTAAGTATAGTGGACACTCACTGCTCCTTCCAGACGCGAATTCCTTCTAACTGTGACACAGTATGTAACACAAACCTTATCTTAGCCATCTTTAAGTGCACATGTCAATATCACGTAGAGTTGACCCTTGAACAACACAATGTGCAGGTCAACTTATAGATAGATGTTCTCAATAATAAGGACTACACAGTCCAAGGCTGGTTGAACCCACAGTTGTGGAACCAGGGATACAGAGAGTGAGCTATAATTTGAGGGGTTGGCACCTCTAATCCTTAGGTTGTTCAAGGGTCAACTGTATATTCACACTGCTGTGCAACCAATCTCCAGAATTCATTTTGCAAAATAGAAACTAGAATAGCCATTAAACAACTTTCCATCCCCTTTCTCCCCTCCTGCATGGCAACTACCATTCATGCTGTCTCTGAATTTGACTATTCTCAGTTCAGTTCAGTCGTTCAGTCGTGTCCGACTCTTTGCGACTATTCTAGGTACCTCTTAAGTAGAATCACAGTATTTGTGTTTCTGTGGCTGACTTTCCATTTAACATCAATGTCCTCAAGTTTCAACCATATTGAAGCAGGTGAGTTTGCCATTTGGCCTAAAAGGAAGTCTCAGTCAGTCAGTTCAGTCAGTCAGTCGTGTCCGACTCTTTGTGACCCCATGAATCGCAGCACGCCAGGCCTCCCTGTCCATCACCAACTCCCAGAGTTCACTCAACCTCGTGTGCATCAAGTTGATGATGCCATCCAGCCATCTCATCCTCTGTCGTCCACTTCTCCTCCTGCCCCCAATCCCTCCCAGCATCAGAGTCTTTTCCAATGAGTCAACTCTTCACATGAGATGGCCAAAGTATTGGAATTTCAGCTTCAACATCAGTCCTTCCAAAGAACACCAGAACTGCTCTCCTTCAGAATGNCAGGTTTTGGTATTAGGGTGATGGTGGCTTCATAAAATGAGTTTGGGAGTTTACCTTCCTCTGCAATTTTCTGGAAGAGTTTGAGTAGGATAGGTGTTAGCTCTTTTCTAAATTTTTGGTAGAATTCAGCTGTGAAGCCATCTGGACCTGGGCTTTTGTTTGCGGGAAGATTTCTGATTACAGTTTCAATTTATGTGCTTGTAATTGGTCTGTTAAGATTTTCTATTTTTTCCTCATTTAGTTTTGGGAATTTGTAATTTTCTAAGAATTTGTCCATTTCTTCCACGTTGTCCATTGGCATATAATGCTGATAATTGCTGATAGTAGTCTCTTATGATCCTTTGTATTTCTGCATTGTCTGTTGTGATCTCTCCATTTTCATTTCTAATTTTATTGATTTGATTTTTCTCCCTTTGTTTCTTGATGAGTCTGGCTAATGGATTCTCAATTTTATTTATCCTCTCAAAGAACCAGCTTTTGGCTTTGTTGATTTTTTTCTATTGTCTCTTTTGTTTCTTTTGCATTTATTTCTTCTCTAATTTTTAAGATTTCTTTCCTTCTACTAACCCTGGGGTTCTCCATTTCTTCCTTTTCTAGTTGCTTTAGGTGTCAAGTTAGGTTATTTATTTGACTTTTTTCTTGTTTCTTGAGGTATGCCTGTATTGCTATGAACTTTCCTCTTAGCACTGCTTTTACAGTGTCGCACCAGTTTTGGGTTGCTGTGTTTTCATTTTCATTCGTTTCTATGCATATTTTGATTTCTCTTTTGATTTCTTCTGTGATTTGTTGGTTATTCAGCAGCGTGTTGTTCAGCCTCCATATGTGGGATTTTTTAATAGTTTTTCTCCTGTAACTGAGATCTACTCTTACAGCATTGTGGTCAGAAAAGATGCTTGGAAGGATTTCAAATTTTTTGAATATAGGAAGGCTAACTTTATGGCCCAGGATGTGATCTATCCTGGAGAAGTTTCCGTGTGCACTTGAGAAAAAGGTGAAATTCATTGTTTTGGGGTGAGATGTCCTGTAGATATCAATTAGTTCTAACTCTCTATTGTATCTTTTAATGTTTGTGTTTCCTTGTTAATTTTCTGTTTAGTTGATCTGTCCGTAGGTGTGAGTGGTGTATTAAAGTCTCCCACTATTATTGTGTTATTGTTAATTTCCCCTTTCATACTTGTTAGCATTTGTCTTACATATTGTGGTGCTCCTATGTTGGGTGCGTATATATTCATAATTGTTATATCTTCTTCTTGAATTGATCCTTTCATCATTATGTAGTGTCTTTCTTTGTCTCTTTTCACAGCCTTTGTTTTAAAGTCTATTTTACCTGATATGAGTATTGGTACTCCTGCTTTCTTTTGGTCTCTATTTGCATGGAATAACTTTTTCCAGCCCTTCACTTTCAGTCTGTATGTGCCTCCTGTTTGGCAGTGGGTCTCTTGTAGACAACATATACAAGGGGTCTTGTTTTTGTATCCATTCAGCCAGTCTTTGTCTATTGGTTGGGTCATTCAACCCACTTATGTTTAAGCTAATTGTTGATAAATATGATCCCATTGCCATTTACTTTATTTTTTGGGGTTCGAGTTTATACACCCTTTTTGTGTTTCCTGTCTAGAGAATATCTTTTAGCATTTGTTGGAGAGCTAGTTTGGTGGTGCTGAATTCTCTCAGCTTTTGCTTGTCTGTAAAGCTTTTGATTTCTCCTTCATATTTGAATGAGATCCTTGCTGGCTACAGTCATCTGGGCTGTAGGTTATTTTCTTTCATCACTTTAAGTATGTCTTGCCATTCCCTCCTTGCCTGAAGAGTTTCTATTGAAAGGTCAGCTGCTATCCTTATGGGAATCCCCTTGTGTATTATTTGTTGTTTTTCCCCTGCCGCTTTTAATATTTGTTCTTTGTGTTTGATCTTTGTTAATTTGATTAATATGTGTCTTGGGGTGTTTCACCTTGGGTTTACCCTGTTTGGGACTCTGAGTTTCTTGGACTTGGGTGATTATTTCCTCCCTCATTTAGGGAAATTCTCAACTATTATCTCCTCAAGTATTTTCTCATGGTCTTTCTTTTTGTCTTCTTCTTCTGGGACTCCTCTGATTTGAATGTTGGGGCATTTAACATTGTACCAGTGGTCTCTTAGATTTTCCTCATTTCTTTTAATTTGTTTTCCTTTTTTTCTCTCTGTTTCATTTATTTCTACCATTCTATCTTCTACCTCACTTATCCTATCTTCTGCCTCCATTATTTTACTGTTGGTTCCCTCCAGAGTGTTTTTGATCTCACATATTGAATTATTCTTTATAGATTGACTCTTTTTTTATTTCTTCTTTGTCCTTGTTAAACCTTTCTTGCATTTTCTCAATCCTTGTCTCCAGGCTATTTATCTGTCATTCCCTTTTGTTTTCAAGATTTTGAATCATTTTCACTATCAGTATTTGGAATTCTTTATCAGATAGATTCCCTATTTCTTCCTCTTTTGTTTGGTTTGGTGGACATTTACCTGTTCCTTTACTTGCTGGTTATTATTCTGTCTCATCTTCTTGTTTATATTTCTGAGTTTTGGGTGGCCTTTATGAATTCTGGCAGTTTATGGAGTTATCTTTCTTGTGGAGTTTCTTCACTGTGGGTGGGTTTGTACAGGTGGCTTGTCAAGGTTTCCTGGTTAGGGAAGCTTGTGTCGGTGTTCTGGTAGGTTGAACTGGATTTCTTCTCTCTGGAGTGCAATTAAGTGTACAGTAATGAGTTATGAGATGTCAGTCAGTTTGGTGTGACTTTGGGCAACCTGTATATTGAAGCTCAGGGCTATGTTCCTGTGTTGCTGGAGAATTTGCATGGTATGTCTAGCTCTGGAACTTGTTGGCCCTTGGGTGGTGCTTGATTTCAGTGTAGGTATAGAGAAGTTTGATGAGCTCCTATTGATTAATGTTCCCTAGAGTCAGGAATTTTCCGGTGTTCTCAAGATTTGGACTTAAGCCTCCTGCCTCTGGTTTTTAGTCTTATTCTTACAGTAGCCTCAAGACTTCTCCATCTATACAGCACCAATGATAAAACATCTAGGTTAAAGATGAAAAGTGTCTCCACAGTGAGGGACACCCAGAGAGGTTCACAGAGTTACATGGAAAGCATAAGGGGGAGGAGGACGATACAGGTGACCAGGAGAAGAAGAGGTGGAATCAAAAGAAGAGAGCACAAAGGAAGACAGAGCAAGCTAGCCAGAATCACTTCTTTATGTGCTCTTCACAGTCTGGAATGCTCAGAGATGTTCACAGAGTTATACAGAGAAGAGATGAGGGAGAAAGGAGACAGAAGTGGCCAAGAGGATAAAGGGGGGAATCAAAAGGAGAGAGACAGATCCAGCCAGTAATCATTTCCCGAAGTGTTCTCCACCGTCCAGAACACACAAAGAGTTTCACAGAGTTGGGTATAGAAGAGAAGGGGATGGAGGAAATAGAGGCGACCTGGTGGAGAAAAAGGAGAGTCTAAAGGGGGAGAGAGCAATCCAGCCAGTAATCTCTCTCCCAATGAAAAATGGTTACTGAAGATTTGCTTCTTAAAAGTACTAAGTTGATAACAAATACCAAAAAGCAAACATTAAAAATCTAGAGTAGAGGTTGGATTCTCAAAAATACAATATTAAAGAAAAAATAAAATCACAAAAATTATAAAATATATATATATGAAGTTTGCTTTAAAGAAAAAAAATTTTTTTTGCAAAGTAATAGTAGGTTATTGGCAAAGAATCTGCCTGCAATGCAGGAGACCTGGGTTCGATTCCTGGGTTGGGAAGTTCCCCTGGAGAAGGAAATGGCAACCCATTCCAGTATCCTTGCCTGGAAAATCTCATGGACAGAGGGCTGCAGTCCATGAGGTTGCAAAGAGTCAGGCACGACTGAGCAACTAACATTTACTTACTTAATAGTAGGTTATAGAAAAGAAAATTAAAAGAGTAATAAAGGACTTAAAATTTAATAAGTTTTTTTTTTAATTTAAATAATTATAGTAGTAAAAATATATCTAAGACTTTCTCTGGTGTTGTTGTGGACAGGGTGGGGTCAGTTCATTTTCAGATAGTTCCTTGATCCAGCTTATACATCTCAAGATCTATATGCCTCTTCATATGTAGTTGGTGCTAACTACAGGGTTTTAATCTACCTGTCTCTTCCAAGGTGGTTCCCTCTGTTTGTTTTAGCTTCTGTTTGCTGGCCTCTTCAGTGTCTAATTTCTGCCCTGACACAAGGGGGCGGTGGTGGGCACTTTTTTAGGCTGACTTGTTCTGTCATGCCAGAGAAGGCAATGGCACCCCACTCCAGCACTCTTGCTTGGAAAATCCCATGGACTGAAGAGCCTGGTGGGCTACAGTCCATGGGGTCGCTAAGAGTCAGACATGACTGAGTGATTTCACTTTCACTTTTCACTTTCATGCATTGGAGAAGGAAATGGCAGCCCACTCCAATGTTCTTGCCTGGAGAATCCCAGGGATGGGGGAGCCTGGTGGGCTGCCATCTATGGGGTCTCACAGAGTCAGATATGACTGAAGCGACTTAGCAGCAGCAGCAGCAGCATTTCAGTCATGCTGTGGGGAGGGAGGAGCACTGCAAACAAATAATACTGATTGCTCGCAATGTCTCAGCCACACTGAGTTTGCCCCCTCTCACTGCATATGTGCTTTCCCTGTCTACACTGCTTAGGCTCTAGGTTGCTCTGCTGGGAACAGCCTGAGGCCGGCCCTCAGTTGTATGCACTTCCTAGGTCTAAGCCACTTAGTTTCAGGTACTCAGATAGTCCACAAAGGTGCAGACTCAGTTGGGCTTGCATTTTGTGCCCTTCCCGGGTCCAAGCATCTCAGGTGACCAGGTGCTTGGAAAGCGTGGTTACCCCCAACTGAAAGCTGCAACTTATCCCCTCTTTTGTCCTTGCTGCTCGGTTTTCTGGGTGTACAACCGGTGCACCTTCTCAGGTGTGCTGTGTGTCACTTCTGGGGAGCTGATCTCTGGCTGTGACCCTCCTGGAAGATGTCGACCATCCAAAACCCCAAGAAGTCTTGGTTAACAATGAAATCTGCTTGCAGTTTGGTATAGGATGCCTCTCTGGGTCCACAATTGCCCTCTTCTGACTCTGGCTGCCCTCGCCTGCTTGTCTCTGGCAGGGGATGGGCTGGTCTGCAGCTGGCTAGCTCTGCTCAGTCTTTTGTTCTGTGAGTGGGCCTGGTGGTGTCTTAGGTGAGGTGAAGTCACTCAGTTGTGTCCAACTCTTTGCAACCCTGTGGACTGTAACCTACCAGCCTCCTCCGCCCATGGGATTCTCCAGGCAAGAATACTGGAGTGGGTTGACATTAGGTTAGAGCTTTTTGCAGGACAGCTAACCCATAGTCTGGTTTGCTATCTCAAGTTAGTTCCCTCAGATTGCCCTCGGGGCATTCACGCCCAGTCCTTACCCTAAGCAATGCAATCTGTGCCTCCCTGCCCAGCCCCCACTTGCTAGTGGTGGATGTGAGAGTCTGCACTGCTTCTCCACTGGGAATTACCACCGGGCACATAATCTGTGGGTTTAAATTATTTATTTATTTTTCCTCCTTTTTATGTTGCCCACTGAGGTTCCAAGGTTCACCACAGACTCGGCAGTGAGAGTGTTTCCTGGTGTTTGGAAACTTCTCTCTTTTTTAAGACTCCCTTCCTGGTAGGGATCTCCATCCCTACCTCTTTTGTCTCTCTTTTTAATTTTTATATTTTTTCCTATCTCCTTTTGAAATCAGTGGGCTGCTTCTCTGGGTGCCTGATGTCCTCTGCCAACATTCAGGAGTTGTTTTGTGGTTTACTGAGTATTCAAATGTTCTTTTGATGAATTTGTGGGGGAAAAAGTGGTCTCCCATTCTATTCCTCTGCCATCTTAGGACAGCCAACAATTCTTAAAGTAATTTTTTTAACAAGAAAAACAAAGAGGAAAGCTCTACAGCACAACAAAAGGCTAATGTGAAGATAGAAATGTATAGAGATAATATATAGTGTGATTTATAAGAAAAAAGTAGTTCTCAAGGTCATAGTTCTTTTTGGTTGTGACGTCTGCCTCCATACATGGAGTTGGATTAATGTCTTGTGATGTTTTCCTGGTTGAGGAAGCTTGTGCCTATGTTCTGCTTCATGGAGCTGGAACTCATCTCTCTGAATGTCAGTGCAGTGTCCAGTAGGTTTTGGATTATCTATGGTTTCAGCTTGTCTTGGGAAGTCCTGGTTTTGGCATGTCTATTTCTACAGGCACTTCAAAGTGGCCCTATCAGCCTATCTTCACTGTCATCAACCCTCTACTTGTCCCTGGAATATTTGCCAGTGCTTCTTTTCCCAGGTCCCACCCTACACTGAAAGCCAAAGCTTGGTAGGTAAGGGCTTATGTGGGTCTTTTCTCGACGTCCCAACTGTGCCCTCTACATCATGGAGAATTTTGTGGGCTTTCCTTAGCCCCCTAAGCTCGCCCTCTGCATCACAGGGCTTGTGCGCCCTTGTCTTGGCTCACTGGGCCCAATCTCCTCTATATCGTCAGTCTTATATTCACTTGTCTCTGCTCCACGGGCCCTCCCTCTGCATCCTGGGGCTTGTGTATACTTCTTTTGGCTAACTAGTCTTCCCTCTATGTCATGGGGCTTGTGCATTCTTTTGGCTGCCTGGACCCATCCTTTGCACCCCTCCCCCACAAGTTTGTGTGCATAGAGAGGTTTGTGTGCCATGCTTTCCTTGCCACCCCGGGCCACGCTCTGTGCATAGAGGTTTGTGTGTGCTGGAAAAGTTTGTATGCCATGCCACTCTGGGCACTCTAGGCCTGCTCTCTGCACTGTGGGGCTTCTGTAGGATTCTGTCAATTTTCCGACCTCACCATCTGGTCGAGGCCACAGTTCATGAGCTGTTTATGGGATGAGAAGTGCAGCTTTCTCTTTTTCCTGTCCTGTAAGTCCTTGCTTTGCCTGATTTTCTGAGATTCCACAGCTTCCCCTTGGACCTGCCTGTGAGGGAGCTTCCCAGTGCATGGGAAGCATGTCCTGTTTTAGGACTGCCTCCTTCCCTTGGGGGACAAACTCCAGTCCAGAAATACTCTGTCTTTTCCCTTTTTATGTCTCCATCCACTCTCCTACTCATTCCAGGGAGCTTAGCCTGTCTCCTGGAGGCATGTGGTCTTCTACTGTCGCCTCAGTTTCAGTTTCAGTTCAGTTGCTCAGTCGTGTCCGACTCTTTGCGACCCCATGAATCGCAGCACGCCAGGCCTCTCTATCCGTCACCATCTCCCGGAGGTCACTCAGACTCACGTCCATCGAGTCCATGATGCCATCCCGCCATCTCATCCTCGGTCATCCCCTTCTCCTCCTGCCCCCAATCCCTCCCAGCATCAGAGTCTTTTCCAATGAGTCAACTCTTCGCATGAGGTGGCCAAAGTACTGGAGTTTCAGCTTTAGCATCATTCCTTCCAAAGAACATCCAGGACTGATCTCCTTCAGAATGGACTGGTTGGATCTCCTTGCAGTCCAAGGGACTCTCAAGAGTCTTCTCCAACAACACAGTTCAAAAGCATCAATTCTTCGGCACTCAGCTTTCTTCACAGTCCAACTTTCACATCCATACATGACCACAGGAAAAACCATAGCCTTGACTAGGCGGACCTTAGTCGGCAAAGTAATGTCTCTGCTTTTGAATATACTATCCAGGTTGGTCATAACTTTTCTTCCAAGGAGTAAGCGTCTTTTAATTTCATGGCTGCANCCTGGAGTTTCAGCTTTAGCATCATTCCTTCCAAAGAACATCCAGGATTGATCTCCTTTAGAATGAACTGGTTGGATCTCCTTACAGTCCAAGGGACTCTCAAGAGTCTTCTCCAACACCATAGTTCAAAAGCATCAATTCTTCGGTACTCAGCTTTCTTCACAGTCCAACTCTAACATCTATACATGACCACTGGAAAAACCATAGCCTTGACTAGATGGACCTTTGTTGGCAAAGTAATGTCTCTGCTTTCCAATATGCTATCTAGGTTGGTCATAGCTTTCCTTCCAAGGAGTAAGTTCATTCTCCATTAAATGGTTTTCACACCCTTATCAAAAAAATCACTTGACCACATATGCAAAGGTTTATTTCTGGGGACTGTTTCCTTGGTTTATAAGTCTATCTTGATGCAAATATATCACTGTTTTGATTACTGTGGCTTTTTAATAAGCTTTGAAATCGGGAAGAATGAGACCTCCAACTTTGTTTTTCAAGACTGTTTTGGCTATTCAGGGTCCCTCAAGACTCCACATGAATCTTAAGGATTTTTTTCTGCCTCTACAAAAAATACCTTTGAGACTTTGATAGGGGTTGTATGAAGCCTGTACCTCAACTTGGGCAGTATTAATATTACAGTATTTAAGTCAAATCCATGAACATGGAATGTCTTTCTGTAAATTGACATCTTTAATTTCTTTCAGCATCATCTTAATATCAGGCTCTAATCTTAGTTTATTCCTATGTATTTTATCTTTGATGCTATTGTACATGGACTTGACTTCCTTTTTCAGATCATTGTATGGAAATACAACTGATTTTTGGTGTTTGTATCCCAAAACTTTACTAAACTCATTTTTTCTAGTGTTTGCCTGGAATATTTAGAGTCTCCTATATATAACCTCATGTTTGCTAACAGATTTTATACTTCCAGTTTGGGTGCCTTTTACTTAGTTTTCTCCCCTAATTGTTCTAGGGTTTCCAGCACAATGTTAAATGGAAGCAAAAGAAAGTGTCTTCATGGTGGCCCTGTTTTAAGGGGAAAGCTTTTATTCTTTCACAATTATGATGCTAGCTGTAAACTTTCATATGTGGCCTTTATTATTTTGAGTTTACTTCTGGTTTCTTGAAGGTTTTTTTTAATCTTGAAGGAGTATTCGATTTTATCAATTTCTCCTACATAAACTGAAAAGTTCATGTGACCCCCACCCTGCTTTTCATTCTGTTAATGTGCCATATTTTCATATGCTGAACCATCCAGAAATTCTACTTGTTCATGGTGTGTAATTCTTTAATGTGCTATTAAATTGTTTGCTAGCATTTTAAGAATTTTTATATCAACCTTCATCATTAATGTTGGCCTATAGTTTTATTTTTCTGTAATGTCTTTATATGTTTTGGTATCAGGGTAATGCTGGTCTCATAGAATGAGTCTGAATATAGTTCCTTCTCTTCAGTGTTTTGGGAGAGTTTGAGAAATATTCTTAATACGTTGAAAATCCACTAGAATTCACCAGTGAAGCCATCTGATCCTGGCCTTTGCTTTGGAAGTTTTTTGAATACTGATTCAATCTGTTTACAAGTTATAGGTCTGGTCAAATAATCTAGTCACAGTTTGTTTTGGTGGTGGTTTCTAAGAATTCATCTGTTTCATTTATGTACCAAAAAGTGAAATTACCTAATTGTTCATATCTTACAATCAGTTTTATAGGAATAAAAAATACAGTGTTTCCTCTTTCATTTGTGACTTTAGTTAAGTCTTCTCCTTTGCTTAGTCAAACTAGTTAAAGGTTTGTTGATTTTGCTGATTAAAAGAACCAAGTCTTAGTTTTGCTTGTTCTATTTTCTATTTCATTTATCTCTAATATATCCTTCCTCGTGCTAACTTTAGGTTTAGTTTTTACTATTTATAGTTCCTTATGACCAACCTAGATAGCACATTCAAAAGCAGAGACATTACTTTGCTGACTAAGGTCTGTCTAGTCAAGGCTATGGTTTTTCCAGTGGTCACGTATGGATGTGAGAGCTGAACTATAAAGAAAGCTGAGCACCGAAGAATTGATGCTTTTGAACTGTGGTGTTGGAGAAGACTCTTGAGAGTCCCTTGGACTGCAAGGAGATCCAACCAGTCCATTCTGAAGGAGATCAGCCCTGAGATTTCTTTGGAAGGAGTGACTGAACTGAACTAAAAGATGATAAAGTTAGGTTGTTTTAAAAATCTTTTGTTTTTACAGCTAAAAATGATTGTCATGATATTCTTTTCATTCAGTTCAGTCAGTCAGTCATGTCCGACTCTTTGCGACCCCATGAATCGCAGCATGCCAGGCCTCCCTGTCCATCACCAACTCCCGGAGTTCACTCAGACTCAAGGCCATCGAGTCAGTGATGCAATCCAGCCATCTCATCCTCTGTCGGCCCCTTCTCCTCTTGCCCTCAATCCCTCCCAGCATTACACCTCATAAATTTTGGTATTTTTTTTATTAGATATCTTCTAACTTCCCTTGTGATTTCTTCTTTACTCCATTAAGATCATGTTGTCTAACATCTAGGCATATGTGGATTTTCAACTCATCCTTTTTCTATTTTCTAGTTTTCTTCTATTGTGATAAGAAAAGATTTTGATCTCTTTTATTAGTCATTGTTTTGAGGTCTTACAGTGTATCATGTATGTTTCATGTGAACATGAAATGCATTCTTTTGTTGGGTGAAGTGTTTTGTATATATCTGATAGGACCGATTGGGCTGTACTGTTCAAGTTTCCTATTTCTTTATTGGAGTTCTTTATATATTACTCAAAATGAGGTACTGGAGCCTTGTATTATTGTAGAACTGTATTTCTGTTTTCAATTCTGTCAATATTTACTTCACATTTAGGAGCTCTGATGTTTGATGCATATATTTAATTTATTTTATTTTATCTGACATTGCTATAGCCATACCTGCTCTTTTGTTACTTTGTCCATGGAATATCTTTTTTTCATCCTTTCACTTTGAACCATTTTGTCACCTTAAATAGTCTGCAAGCTATTTCTCTAACCAAAAAAAAGTTTCCTTGGGATCAGGAAATAATTGTATTTGGGATCTACAACCAGGGCAAGCTATGTGCAAGTCCAACACAAGGAAAGGGAACAGTGAGGTTAGCCCTGTGGTAAATGGAGTTCACTGGAGGAACTGAGAGGCTAGAGCGGCTTTTCACTGGTGCAGTTGTGATGGTGTCTCCTCCTTGGCTGAGGTCTCACCAGGAAGTCTTTCAATTTTCTGTTGGGTTCAGTCCTCAGAGCATGAGAGCTCCCTCTTCTGGCCTCAAAGTCTTTTGATTCGAGTTTTGTTGGGTATTTTGGTTGGTTTGTTTTTTATACTACACACGTCCTTAGATCTAAAGTGAATTTGAAGTTCCTCATGTCAGGAGCTTGTCAGTTGCCACTGTGTCTTAACAAGTGAAAAACTGTCAACTGAAAAATCAACAATTCCACTTGACTCTATGAGAGAGGGTAAGACACAGGGCACACTGCTGTCCCGAAGATCGGGGAGACAGGAGGAAACAGGCAGTCATGGCCCACCAGGGCCAAGGCTCTCAAACGAAACCTGTGAGAACCAGCACTGAGTAGGAAAGCCTATGATTGACACTTGCTAGGGGCTTAAAGTGGACAACTCTATTAAAAACTTCAGGGGATACTGTATTGAAATTTACCTGTTAAGTGTTCAACCGTGTTACACAGTAAATACTGAAGAATTCTCACAGTGGGAAAGAAGAACCACAACTGTGAAATACAGTAGAGCCATCTGTAACAAGGACTGCCCTCAGGGAAACTAGTTTTTTATTTTTATTTTTCAATGAAATATAATTGATTTACAATGTGTGCCAGTTTCAGCTGCACAGAAACATGTACAAAGATCAGTTATACATATATTCAGGGTTCACAGTGCTTTTCAGGTCTGCTATATCCTTCTACTTCTCTGTAGGTTCATTCTATTAATTTTTGAAAATTTGACATTGAATCTCAAATCATCTAATTAAAAAAAAATTATATGGTGGAACTGTGTGTAACCTTGTTCTGTATTTTCCAAGTTTCCCGTTAATGTTACATACTGTTACATAATGTTACATCCTGTTAGTGTTACATACCTCCATAATTTAAAAAATAATTATAATTACATATACATATATACTTTTCTAGATTCTTTTCTCATGTAGGTTATCACAGAATATTGAATAGAGTTCCCTGTGCTCTACAGTAGGTCCTTGTTGTGAGTGCATTCATCCCAAACTTCTGATTTGTCTCTCCTCTCCACATGTCCTCTTTGGTAACTGTAAGCTTATTTGCAATGTCTCTAATCTGTTTCTGTTTTGCAAAGAAGTCCATTTCTTTTCTTTTTTTTAAGAAGACCCCACATATGAGTGATATCATATACTTATCTTTCTCTGACTTCATTTAGTATAATGATCTCCAGGTCCCTCCATGTGGCTGCAAATGGTATTATTTCATTCTTTTTATGGCTGAGTTATATTCCCTTGTCTATATGTACCATATCTTTATCCATTCTTCTGTTGATGAACATTTAGATTGCTTCCATATCTTGGCTGTTGTAAATAGTGCTGCAATGAACACTAGGGAACATGCCTTTCTTTCAGATTATGATTTCACCCAGATATATGCCCAGGAGTAGGATTGTTGAGCCACATGGTAGTTCTATTTTTAGTTTTTTAAGGAACCTCCATACTGTTCTCCATAGTGGTTGTAGCAGTTTACATTCCTACCATTCACACAGAAGGGTTCCACTTTTCTCCACACCCTTTTCAGCATTTATTATTTGTAAACTTTTTGATGGGAAAGTAGTTACCAGAGCCCAGATGGCTGGCATATTAGAACCTAACTGACCCTGCTCCACCAGACAGCCTGTCCACCTTGGGGTAGAGAAACAGTGAAACACTTGGGAAATCCAGTCATAGGACTATAGAATGTCCCCACTCTCTACCCCCATTACTAAAGGCCGATGAACACAGTGCCTTTTACATAGTATATTACCACATCGAGCTGTCAAGAAAAATGTGATTTCACAATACATACAGATATTGAACCATCATTATCTGGTATATGTGAAACTAACATAATGTTATGTCAATTATAACTCAGTTTAAAAAACAAAGCATCCCAATGACAAAAGAGCACAATTTAAAGAGGCAGAATATTAGAGCCAGACATGGCAGGGATGTTGGAAATATCAGACTGGGAATTTAAAACAGCTATGATTAATATGCTAAGTATTTCATTAGGATAAAGTCGGCAGCATGTAAGAGCAGATGGCAATGTAATTAGAGACAGCAATCCTAAGAAAGATGCTAGAGAGAAAAATCAAAACACTAATAGAAATGAAGAATGTCTTTGGACTTCATAGACTAGATAGGCATGGCAAAGGAAAGAATCTCCAAACTAGAGAAGATACCAATAGAATCCTCAAACCAAAAAGGAAAAACAAAGACTTAAAAGAAAATCCAAGGACTGGAAGACAACTGCAAAACCTGTATCATATACATAATGAGAATATTAGAAGAAAAGGGAACAGATAAAATATTTGAAGCAATACTGACTGAGCACTTCTCCCAAGTTAATGTCAGACACCAAACCACAGATCTAGGAAGCTCAGAATGATTAGGACGAATGCTTCCCCTAAAAACCTACACCTAGGCATAGTATTTACAAACCATCTACAAACCAGGAAACCAGACAAAGAAGATCCTAAAAGCCAAGCAAACACACTTAAAAGTTGAGTGAAAAAACACCTTATTATAGAGCAAGAAAGATAAGAATTAGGCCTAACTTCTCAGAACCCTGGAGGTGGAGACGGCAACCCACTCCAGTATTCTTGCCTGGAGAATTCCATGGACAGAAGAGCCTGGCAGACTGTACTGTTCATAGGGTCACACACAGTCGGACTTGACTAGAGCGACTTAGTTTGCTCGCTCTCTTCAGAAACCACTCAAGCAAGAAAATAGTGGAATGAAATAGTGTTGAGAAAGTTATGAGAACCAACCTAGAATTATGTACCCTACAAAACATCCTTTAGGAGACTGGAATTGGCATACATACACTACTATGTATAAAATAGATTACTAATGAGAGCCTACTGTATAGCACAGGGACTCTACGCACTGCTCTCCAATGACCTGAATGGGAAGGAAATCCAAAATAGGGCATTATACGTATACATGTAGCTGATCCACTTTGTTACACAGCAGAAATTAACACAACTTTGTGAAAGAACTATATTCCAATAAAAATGAAAAAATAAAAGTAAAAGACTTTCTCTCCAACAAATTGAGGGGATTTGTTGCAAGGCAGGTCTACTGGCAAGAAATGTGAAGTTGTTTATATCACAACACTCATCACCTGACTTAAGGAACAGATAAAGTTTAGAACTTCTAGCATGGAGAGAGGTCAGCATCGCCTTCTCTTTTTATTCCATAATTTTGTCCAGGAACACAGGTTTCTGATACACCTGGTGATCCTCAGTAATACTGATGTGTTCTGGAAGTAGGTGGATGAGACGGGCTAGGAGACCAACTGTAAGAACTGGAGTCCAGGCCGGCTGGGTTGATTGGCTTGGGCCCTGGCTGAGTAGAGATGAGGACTGAGTCCACTTCCTCCCCAATGGCAAGTGATGTAATCTCTGCTAGAAGCCCCACCTCCACTCTGAGGCTGACCTGGGCAAGGCCAGCTAGCAGGGGTTGCTGAGCTGCTCCCTGTAGTTCACTGGGCTGTGGAAATGGCAGAAATGGGGGAGGCTGACCCCTTTCCACAGACCCCTAACAAGACCTCTGTAGATGAGGGGTCAGCTCTGGGAGATTAGAAGCAGGGCTGTCATTAAAGACTTCTCCTTAACTTTAAAAGATAGAGTTCCTAAGTTTTTTTCCAGTTTCCTTGAAGTACAATTCACATAATAAAATTGTAACTAGAGAAGAAAAATATAGGTCAGAGACTCAAATCTACCTATAAAAGGAAGAGCATCAAAGAAGTAAGAGAAGAAAAAACTGAGTCTTTTGTAGACCACATATAGTTGTATCCTGTGTTTATTCATTCTGCCAATCTGCCTTTTGATCAAGTACATTTATACATTACATTTAGAAAACTGATAGGGAAGGAATTACTATTGCCATTTTTTAATTTTATGTATTTTGGGGGTGGCTTCCCTGGTGAGTCAGTGGTAAAGAATCTGCCTGCCAAGGCAGGAGACACGAGTTTGATCCCTGGGTCAAGAAGATCCCCTGGAGAAGGAAATGGCAACTCACTGCATTCTCAGGATTTGCCTGAGAAATCCTGTGGACAGAGGAGCCTGGAGGGCTACAGTCCATGGGGTTGCAGAGTCAGGCAAGACTTCGAGACTAAACATTTACAGTATGTCTTGTAGCTTTTTGTTCTCCTTTCCTTTTTACTCCCTTCCTTTGTGCATAATTGAATGTACTTCTGTAGTGACGTGTTCTGATTTCCATCTCATTTCTTTTTGTGTGTATTCTATAAATAGTTTTATGGCTGTTATGGGATGCATCAAACATCCTAAACTATAACAAATTGATACATTCAGTTAAATACAAACTACTCCATTATAGTTTTACCTCCCACATTTGGTCTTTTTTGATTGTTTTTGGAAATTTTATTGAAGTATAGTTGACTTACAATATACTATTTTCAGTGTACAACACAGTGATTCAGTATCTTTATAGATTATGCTCTACTTAAAATTGTACAAAACAACGGCTCTTTTTCCCTTGTGCTCCACAGCATACCCTTGTTGATCTATTTTACACACAGTAGTTTGTATCTCTTAATCCCCTACCTTATCTGGCTCCTCCTTTTCTCATCACTGGAAAGTTTGTTCTCTATCTGAATCTATTTGTTTTCTTTATATTCATTTTTAAATTTTAGGTTCTACATGAAGTGATAGTATAGAGAATGCCTTTCTCTAAGTTCACTAAGCATAGTACTCTAGGTCCATCTGCATCATTGCAAATGGAAGAATTTCATTATTTATGACCGCTAATATTCCATTGCATGTAGAGATACACCTATACATCACATCTTTAGTATCCAATTCATGTATTGATAGGCATTTAAGGTTGCTTCCATATCCTGGCTATTACAAATAATGTTGCTGTGGACACTGAGATACATATGTCTTTGAAGTAGTATTTTCACTTTCTCTGGAAATATACCCAGGAGTAGAATTGCTGGATCACATGGTAGTTCTTTTTTTTTTTTTTCTGAAGCCATACTGTTTTCCACAAAGAATGCTTCAATTTATAATCCTACCACCAGTGTATTAGGATTCTCTGTCCTCCACATCCTCCCCAATATTTGTTATTTGTAGGTTCTTGTGATGACAGGTATGAGGTGGTACCTCATTATGGTTTAGATCTGCATTTCTGATTAGTGATATTGAGCATCTTTTCATGTGCCTATTGGCCATTGTGTGTGTATATATATATTGTGTGTATATATATATGTATTGGATAAAGGTCTCTTCAAGAATTCTGCCCATTTATTAATCAAGTTTTTGGATATTGAGTGGTATGAGCCATTTATATATTTTGGATAGCAACCCCTTATTGTTCATACCATTTACAACTAGTTTCTCCCATACAATAGGTTGTCTTTTTGTTAATGGTTCCCTCTGTCCAATGCTTTCAAGTTATTTAGGTCCTATTTGTTTATTTTTGCTTTTACTTCTTTTGTCTTAAAGCCCAAACCAAAAATATTCCTATGATTTATGTCAGAGTGTTCTGCTGTGTTCTCTCCTAGTTTTATGGGTTCAGGTCTTACATTTAGAGCTTTAATTCATTTTGAGTTTATAAGGTGTGAAGAAATGTTCTCTTATCATTCTTTTATGTATCTCTCCAGTTTTCCCAGTATCTCTTTTGCAAAAGACTGTCTTTTCTCCATGTGCGTTCTTTCCTCCTTTGTCATAGATTGACCATAGGTACTTGAGTATCCCCTACTTGATATATCACAATGACATCATTAAATATTGTATACCAAACATTTAATTTTCCTGTTTTTCTTTGAAAACTTGAGTTATGAAATTTATATAACACAGGCTTTTATACTTGTGCATACATTTACCTTTATCAGAGAACTCTATATTTTCAGGGGACTTTGAGTTGCTGTCTACCATCCTTTCTTTTAAGCCTGAAGGACTCCTTCAACTGTTTCTACAAGGACGGTCTAGTGGTCATGAATTCCCTCAGCTCTTCTTTATCTGAAAGAATTTATTCCTCAATGTTGAAGACAGATTTGCCAGATAGAGTATTCTGACAATTTTTTCTTTCAGCACTGTATCTTGTTGCCTTCTGGCCTGTAAGTTTTCTGCAGAAAAATGTGATGGTATATGGGTGCTCTCTTTATGTGATGAGTTATTTTTCTCTTGCTGTTTTCAAGATTCTTTGGGCAGTTTGATAACATCTCAGTGTGTATCTCTTTATCCTACTTGGAGTTTGAACTTCCTGTATTTGTACATCCATTTCTTTCCTCAAACTTGGGAAGTTTCAGGCCCTTAGTACTACAGATAAGCTCTCTGATTCTTTTCTTTTCTGGGAGTCCCATAATGCATATACTGGCCCATTTGATATTGTTCCATAAGGCCCTCAGGTTTGACAGTGGGTTTCTGCTCCTGAATTTGTAGCCACTTTTCTTTTTTGACTCTGAGAAACAAAAGAATAACTTCAAATCACTCAAGTTCATTGATTCTTACGCCTATC
The DNA here is from genome assembly GCA_006410675.1 of Oreotragus oreotragus. Taxonomy (NCBI): domain Eukaryota; kingdom Metazoa; phylum Chordata; class Mammalia; order Artiodactyla; family Bovidae; genus Oreotragus; species Oreotragus oreotragus. The sequence continues at coordinate 24,971 of SJYX01013431.1, forward strand.
CAATCTGCTGCTGAATCTCTAGTAAAATTTTCACCTCAGTCACTGTAATTCAGCTCTAGAACTTTTTTTCTATAGTTTTTCTGTAGTTTCTCTCTCTGATATTCTAATTTTGTTCATAGATCATTTTCCTGATTTAGTTTACCTATGTATTATTACTTAGCCCATGAGTATATTTAAGATGATTTTTTGAAGTCTTCCTCAAGTAATTCAGATAATTCAGAGGACTGTTTTTCTTTAGGGTCAATTTTTAGAGATTAATTTTGTTCCTTTAAATGGGTCATGTTTTCCGGTTTTTCATATGCATTGTAATTGTTTCTTGGAAACTGGACATTTGAAAAAACACTTCTCCCAGTCTTTACAGAGTTATATGTAAGAAAAACTTTGCTAATCAGTCCAATATAACAGCTCAAGTTTCTCTCAAACTTTTGGTGATGCATCTTCCTATGTGTGCTTCGATTCTCTATATGAACAGTTGCCTTTAAAAGTTTTCAGGTCCCTGAAAACCTCACCTACAAAGGGACTCCTCATGTTCTGTGGTAGTCCTTTGCCCATAATCTCCTGCTCCCAGGAGTGCATGTGTCTGCAGTCCCCCAGCAAGCTCTCACCTTGCAGTAACTGCCACTGGTTTCAGGGGTCTCTAACCTGATACTCAGACTAATCTGCCCTTTCCATCAGAGCTCCGAGTTGAATGAGACAGAAGCCATCCTTCAAGCAGCCCTCAGATAAGCCAGAACATTGCAAGCAAGTTCTATTCTTTTCCTTCCTTCCTGGGAGATGACCCAGGAGTTGGGCAGCTTCCTCCCGACTGACCACAAAGTGGGTAGAGTAACGCAAACAAAAATCCCAGATGGTTTTCTATTGTTATGACTGCAGCTTTCTCTTGGTTAGGTTGGTTGCTGCAGTTTAACTTGGTTCTAGGGTTCTTGTAAAGCTCCTTCAGCCTGCTTATTATTCAGTGTTTCCACGGCGGGGGCAGGGAGGGGGATGAAAACCTGGTGCTTTCTCTTCTGCCATCTTGTTCATGTCACTCCAACTGATTTTCACCATTTCTGTCCATCTCTCCCTGGCTTTGAGACTTTGCCTCCAATAGTCTGTACCTCTACTAACTCTTTTGGAGGGCTGCCCTCAAGCTTGAAACTACCTCATCTACAGGAAGAGACCCTCAGCAACTTGGAGTTTGCTTTCCTAGGGCAATCCCTAGTCAAGGACTGTGCCCCCCTGGGGCAAAGGTGATCCATACCCATCAAACTTGGAGGCACAGTTCCTGTTAGAGCTCCCTTGTGGGGTCAGGCTGCTGCCCCCTTATGTGGGACCTTGCCTGAGGCATATACCTACTCTGATTTCTCCCTTTTCTGCTTCCCAGACTCTCTTCAATCCTCTTTGTAACCCTTTCTTAGTGAATCACTTGTATCCCTGTCTTCATCTCAGGATCTCTTTCTAGGAACCATAACTAAGATCCAAAGTGTAGGTTGCCTATTTTTTTTTAACTCTATGAACAGCAGCATGTAGATTACTGAGACTGAAAAACTGGTTTGGAGTGAGGGGTAGGGGGCAAGACTGTTACCAAGTCCAGGCTCGCTCTGCTAGCTGTAAGAGAGGACAATGAATCTGAGCCGAAGAGCTTTATTCAGGAGCTGACTGACCAAGAAGATGGCAGGCTAGCACCTCAAAATAACCCTGTTGTGGGGGCCTGGTTGCCAGGCACTTTTATAGATCAGAGATTGGGGGAGGGTAGGGGGCATGAGGAAACAAAGTATAAAGACTATTCAGTCCTGCAAAAGTCCCCTAGAATGGCAAGCCACAGGCAGGGGAACGTGTTAGTTTCACTTCCTTGAAGTCCTTCACAGGTGGGTGGCTCAAGTAATCTCCCTGAGGCAGGCCATTACTTGTGCCTATAACAACAAAAGCAGCAAGGTGAGGGTTAAAGTCGCAGAAGCAGATCCGGAATAAATTCAAAATTAACCCTTCCTGGTTACAAGTCGAATAAAAGCAGAACCTCAATCCTTGTCTTCTTTGGAAAAAAAAATAAAAAAATCAGAGACCAAGATTATGAAATAGACAAAGCATGTACTAGAAGCAAAGTACATGTAGACGAGCACAGGGTTGCACCCAGCGAGTTGCGCCCAACTTGGGCAGCTTAGATCACTTAACGGAGGCAGACTTCCAGGTCGTCTCTGGCCAGTCATCCTGCCTGTGGCTGTATTTGACCTGATCCAGGGTCCCTCCTGGTAGGCGTGTGCATCCCTCAGCCAAGATGGACTCCAGCTTGAGGGTTTCTGGGAAGTTGGTGTCTCTCTCTCCCTTGGACCCCTTCCCTAGACTTAGGGTCTTCTCTATGCATGTGTGTGAGCTAGGAAATCCCCTTGACCGCAAGAATGGGGAAAATGTGGGTGCTTTGTCTTTTATCCAATCAGAGCCCAATGCTTCTGCTAGTATTTTATCTCAAAGTGTCAGGAGACAGGTTGCAGCTGCTCAGCCTGGGGCCCATCTATCTCCTATCTCCAGAGGTATAGTATGCTAGTATCTTAGATGTTACAAAGGAGCATGGGATAAGAGAACCAGCATGAAGAGAATCCCTGGATTACTGGTCCAATCAGATCCTGGCAGGAAGGAGATGGCATCCTACGTGAATGTAACTACAGTGTGGTCATAAAGGGATCTCTTTAAAGAGAGGAAGGGTTGAGGAAACTAACAAAATAATAGTGAAACAGCACGGGTGTATAGACAGAGAACTGTAACCGTCACAGCACCTGGTGGGGTGTGGAGAGGAGGTTGTTACTGGAACCTCGTCCAAGGTAGCCCTGTCGTGGGATCCAGAGTCACTAAACATACCTCGGAGGACACGCAAGACAGTGAGTGCAGTCTATCACGCCAGCGGCTTCAAGGAGAATCAGTTCCCAACAAGGACCCTGATGTTTCTGAGAGCTTAGTTTTATACCCCTCAGTACATGACTGGTTACGCGTTAGCAACGTCTTTGATGTATATGTTTGAGTTTTACACCAAGCAGGTGCAAGTAGAACAAACAATTAAGGTTAAAGTGGGGAACGATGATCATACACGATGGGGGGATGTCTCCATGGTTAACCTAACGGGCAGCCTGATCTCAGCTCCAATCTCCCTTTGTCATCTCTAGGGAGGGAAGTCTCCAGGAGACCTGGTTTTTGTTAGCAGTGGTTTCCTCATTCTTGGGCAGAGTTCAGGCCCAGTTCACATCCTTTCTTTAAGATGGAGTCTATCCTGCTTTCCTCAGAGTGGCCCCAACAGCCCAATAAGAGCTGCGGCTTTTGGTAGAGGAACTTGGTCCCTCCAGAGATGATGGTGCATCAGGAAGCCTGGGGAATAAACTCGGCAACCTCATTCCCCCGACTCTGACCCTCCTCTGTAGGTGCCTTCCGTGGGCTGAAAGCACTGAACATCAGACGGAAGGTATGGGAGACAGAGATGTGTCCCCTTTCAAGGCCTAACTTGCTGCCCAGGAGCAGACAGCCATCATTCAAGGTCATGCTGACCCGCAGCAGTCCCTAGCCAGTGACTCAGTGAGGTAGAAGTATGCAGGTCCTGTTCAATGTGCCCTGTGGGGATGGCATAGCTGAGCAAGACTTCAGAAGTCCCTGTCAGGCGGCCAGAGTTCACTGGGTGTGCACTACAATTTGATTTCTGTTTTAGTCCAGCTTCCTTACTGCCCTCTCACAGGTGTTGATATCTAGTAACACCTTGCATCCCAAACTCCGTTTCAACCTGTGGCATCAAGCAAGATGGGTGTCGCAGGGCAGCCACCCACGGGCACAGCAAAGCAGAATATCACTGAGGGATAAACACAGAATAACCCACAAGTAGCCAATAANTGATTTCTGTTTTAGTCCAGCTTCCTTACTGCCCTCTCACAGGTGTTGATATCTAGTAACACCTTGCATCTCAAACTCTGTTTCAACCTGTGGCATCAAGCAAGATGGGTGTCGCAGGGCAGCCACCCACGGGCACAGCAAAGCAGAATATCACTGAGGGATAAACACAGAATAACCCACAAGTAGCCAATAACTGATACTCACCTCCCATTCCTGTGTTCTTACTGCTCTATTCCTCCCCTTAAAGCGTGGAGCTAAAGCGAACTTGGTGCCCTTTGATCTGAGGGAGCCCAGGCAGTCAGAGGATGTGTGTAGCAATTGGAAGGTGGGCTCACCTCTGCATCCCATCCCCGTCGTCTGCTCCCCACCAGCTGTGTGGGAACCTACACGTGGTTGACACTGTCTCCAGGGGTGTGCGTGGGTGTCAGCCCTGTGTGCAATGCCCCTGTGTGCTGTCAAGGAAACCGCCGCAGTGACGTTAAAAGATGCAGCCCTGAGTGCAGTGCTTAAGCAGTTCAGTGACGCGTCCTCCCTGGGAGAGCAGGAGGCTTCTGAGGACCGCTCTGAGTCGGGTTGGGGTCCCAGTGAAGGGAGCTGGCTGATGGCCCACGGAGGCAAATGTCCTTTGTCTTGGGAGCACAGCAGGTAGGGCAGGCTGTTCTCAGTCTGGAGGGGTGGTGGGGATGACCTGTGCACCTCGGGCTAAAGATAGGGAACTGTTAGACTGAAGTGAACTTCAGGGCAGAGTCACAGTCTT
>SJYX01013431.1:35083-60444 GCA_006410675.1 Oreotragus oreotragus
CCGCCCCTCCCCCCTGCCACCTCCATGGCCTGTTTGAATGATTTTGCATTTCATCTAGATCTCCTTATATTTAAATAGCCCTTTAAATCCTGCTCTGGATCCCATCTACCACAGATGGAGCTCCTTCAAGGATGGACTATGAATATCTATTCCCTCTGTATATCGTTTCTCCATCACGGGTGCAAGTTTGTTAGGGATCAGCAACTAAGAAGAAAAGAAAGAAAGCAGGGTGGGGCAGAGGAAGAGCTGTGAAGCCAACGTAAAGCCTGTAGCCACCCAGCAGGGCACCCTGGAGCCCATCAGTTTGGGGCCAAAACAACCAGGGCATTATACCGATACCTGCTGTCACTGGGCACAAACTTCCCTGGAAAGACATGGCCTCAAGTCCCTCCTTGATATGCAGATGTACCACCCAGATCCCCGCTCTAAGAGTCTTTCCCAGGAGGCCACTCTTTGCCAATTCTGTTCTGGCTCCAGGCTATGGAAGCCAAGACACCACCTGCTGCTTTCACAAGAAAGTGGGGTTTTGTCGTGGGTCCCCTCAGTTCCTTCTGACATAGATCTGAATCGAGGTACTACTTGAAGTTGGCTTTGAAGGCATGGGCCAGAATCAAACTCATAGCCTCTTCTGCTGCCTTCCCATCTTCCCTCCTTCCAGAAACAGCCAGACTCAGACTGAGACATCAGGACTGAGGCCCATGGGAATCCTTCTTGGACAGAGAGCTAGTGATTACGGAGCAGTAAACATGTTAAGGAACTAGGTAATTAGATAAACATCTGTAATTAATTGAGAGTTAGCAGAACTGCAGCGCTTCCTGGAGGGGAGAATGCTTCCCTTCTCTTGGTTGGTTTTCTCTTTTACGATCACCTAGGATGGTGGTCCTTGGAGCTGGGGGAGTGAGAGAAGTTTGTCCTTTACCCACGAGTGCTTCTGACCAGCTCCCAGCTCCCGTTGATTCCTGCTCTTGAGTGTTGAGATCAGGAGAGTCCTGCTGTCTGACCCAGAGGCCAAGGAATGGCCAGGCTGNATCACCTAGGATGGTGGTCCTTGGAGCTGGGGGAGTGAGAGAAGTTTGTCCTTTACCCACGAGTGCTTCTGACCAGCTCCCAGCTCCCGTTGATTCCTGCTCTTGAGTGTTGAGATCAGGAGAGTCCTGCTGTCTGACCCAGAGGCCAAGGAATGGCCAGGCTGATATCAGGGGCAGTGGTGGTCAGGATTCCTATAGAGGTGTTCTGCCTGCCTTCCTCTAGCTGTGAGTGCCAGACTGGAGGCTGAGCTGTATGTAGGAAACTAGACCCCAGAGCCGTTTGCATCAGTCTCCACCTGGCCCCTGCTGCAGCCACTTGACCAACCCGTTCCTTGCCTCCTTGAGATGAAGTCTGGACAGGCAAGGCTATATTGCCTGCTTGTTTTGCCCAGTTCTAGGCAGGAAGGCAGCTAGGGCAGTGCCTGGGTGATTAGAAATCCCCAAGATACCCTGTGGACTGAGATAAGCCCATCCCCACAGGTGCTGAGTCCAAGCTCCCCAGAGTCTCAGGATCCTACTTGGCTGGGGTTCTCAAGGCTCTGCAACCTGAACCTTGCCTTTGTCTTAGGCTTTGTCCTAAGAGCTGCTCTTTCCTTGCAGTTGGCTGTGCCATACACTACTCTTAGGGCATGTCCCACTGTTAGGGGCTCTTGGCACAGCTTAAAATATTGCTTATCGCAATCTACATGTCCATCTACCTCTATAGGAATCCTGACCACCCCTGCCCCTGATATCAGCCTGGCCATTCCTCGGCCTCTGGGTCAGACAGCAGGGCAAGCAGGGCTCCCCTGATCTCAACACTCAAGAGCTTGAATCAACAGGAGCTGGGAGCTGGTCAGAAACACTCGTGGGTAAAGGACACACTTCTGTAGCTCCCCCAGCTCCAGGACCACCATCCTAGGTGATCGTAAAAGAGAAAACCAACCAAGAGAAGGGAAGCATTCTCCCCTCCAGAAAGTGCTGCAGTTCTGCTAACTCTCAGATGAATGGATAAAGAAGTTGTGGTACATATATAGGGTGGAATATTACTCAGCCATCAAAAGGATTGAATCTGAGTCCGTTTTAGTGAGGTGGGTGAAATTACAGCCTGTTATATAGAGTGAAGTCAGAAAAAAAAATACTATATATTAGTGCCTGTTTCTGGAATCTAGAAGAATGGTGCTGATGAACCCATTTGCAGGGCAGAAATAGAGATGCAGACATAGAGAACAGACATGGGCACACAGCAGGGTAAATTGAGGGTGGGGTGAATTGAGAACAGTACTGGAACATGTGTATTACCATATTTAAAACAGATAGCTCGTGGGAAGTTGCTGTCTAACACAGGGCGCTCAACCCCGTGCTCTGTGACAACCTAGAGGGATGGGATGGGGTGAGCAGTGAGAAGGGGGTTCAAGAGGGATGAGGGCATATGTGTATGTATGGCTGATCCATACTGTTGTATGGCAGAAACCAACACAATATTGTAAAGCAATTATCCTACAATTAAATATAAATTTAAATATATTTGCTTATCTGAACGGGGTGGTGACATAGTGCTGACAGACATTAAGGCTGTTCCTGTTTCATTCCCACCTGTCAGCAGAGTTTGGGCCAATTCCCAGAGAGCTGCCAGCCAGGCGAGGCTCCTGATGCTGAGGTCAGAGCCCAGGAGCGGCTCAGCCCCTCTGCATCTGTCCATGGGATCCTGATAGGGAACAGGTATCTCACTTAAGTTTGGATCCTTTGGTGAGGACTTCTTTCCAGAAGGGCTTATTTCAGAGCTGCAGGTGAGGGTAGAGGACCCACAGGAGTGGTCAGTAACAAGCCACACAGCTGTTACCACACTTGGGCCTGGAGGTTGGGGGTGGGGAGGGTGACCGAGTCCCAGAGAAAAATCACGGCTCTTCTTCACAGCGCCTTTTGGTCAAGGGCACAGCCGAGGAGAAACGACCTCCCTCCCCTACTCCCTGGATTGAGCCCCTCCAGACAGTAGTGATGCAGTCAGTCCATACAGATCAGCCTCCCAGGACACAGTGGGTAGGGGATGAATGCATCTCAAGGAACACATCTGGGGCCGAGTTCTCCCATCAAATATGCCCCCATCAAATTTCACTCCCAAGAACTGGCAGAAAGTCTGCTTCCTTCCTCTGAGCGTGTGTTTGTCATCTACCGCTGTACAGCAAGTTCTTCCCAGGTGGCTCAGTGGTCAAGAATCTGCCTGCCAATGCAGGAGACACCGGAGACACAGGTTTGATCCCTGGGTGGAGAAGATCCCCTGGAGGAGGCCATGGCAACCCACTCCAGTATTCTTGCCTGGAAAATCCCATGGTCAGAGGAGTCTGGCAGGCTCTAGCCCATGGGGTTGCAAAGAGTCAGACTGAACTGAGTTAATGGGCACATACACATGCTGTGCAGCAAGTTACTCTAAAAGTTAGCAGCTCAACATTGTATCAGGTTCTGTGGATCAGGAATCCAAGGCAGCTAGGCTGGGTGGTTCTGGTTCACAGCAGCTCTGCAGGTCTTACTGGAGCTGGAGGGTCTGCTCCCAAGGCGGCTGGTACACACTCTAATGAGGGTCACCAACTCATCCTGGTGATCCCAGGACTCCTTATATAATTGGCTATGACTGCAGAGGCTTTCTACATTGGAAGAAGTGAATTGTTCAAACAGAACACATGGTCCTTAAATCCTAACATGTTTAGTGCTTTACAGAAAACTTGCCAACCCTTGACAGAAGTTTATGGTGAGAATCAGCTCCAGAGGAGACACAGAGATGTTCAACCCCCACATTTATAGCAGGCCATGTGCCTGGGTGACAAGACACCCCCAAAGGCCCCTTGAAATTGAAGTCGCTCAGTCGTGTCCGACTTTGTGACCCCGTGGACTATAGCCTACCAGGCTCTTCTGTCCATGGGATTTTCCAGGCAATAGTGCTGGAGTGGATTTCCTTCTCCAGGGGATCTTCCCGACCCAGGGATCGAACCCAGGTCTCCCGCATTGGAGGCAGATGCTTTAACCTCTGAGCCAAAAGGCCCCTTAGCTAAGCCCATTCCCACAGGAGCTAGCACGAGGCTCTGAGTCTCAAGATGTCACCTGGCTAGGGGTTCCAAGGCTCTGCAGCCTGGTTCTTAAATACACGTGGTGGTGCCCTCTAAACAGATGCTACAGAGCCTGGCATATGTGAGAACCCATTTAGGTCAGATGGTGTTGGTGGCCTGCCCACATCGCCTGGCTTTCACACTGCAGTGGACTCAAGTTCGACTTTAGCTGCACCTAGGATTCTTCATCTGAGGGCTTTCTCTGGCTATTGACATCTGGCACATGGCAGCTTGAAGGGGCAGGAGTTCAGCACCACAGGGAGCAGCCCTCAGCTAGTGACTGGCTAACAGGAGCTGATGGATGAACGCCCCGGCTGCCTGAGACGCCTGGGCTCTCCGCACGCCCTGGAGTGGTGCTGAGCTCGGCAGCACCGTCCGTCCTTCCCTGACTGTCTCTCTGCTCCCCTCCCTCAGCAGTGCTTTCCTGGGCTCACCTCCCGAGTAACGACCCCTCATCTCTTTAGTGTTTGGCTACTCCGGGCCTCTGTAGAGAGCGCGGGGGACTCTCCAGTCGCGGAACGCAGCTTCTCAATGTGGTGACTTCTCTGGTTGAGGACCACAAGCTTCAGCAGTGGTGGTGCACGGACTCAGTTGCCCCTCAGTGTGTAGGATCTTAGTCCCTGGACAGGATCCAACCTAAGACACTGGGCACTTCAACTCGGGGTATCCTGAAGTCTTAGACTCAGCTCAGACCACTGATTCCATTGTCTGATCCTGCCGCTTTCGTTGTTGTGTGACTTTGGTTTGAAAGTAGAATGGTCTTGCCCAATTTTCATTGATAAAATAAGACTACCATATCTGAAAATCCCAACTGACTAAGGCTAATCAGACTAGTCAGAATGCCTCAAGAGTTTTCTGATATGAATCCCCCTGAAGATCAAAACTGTGACTAGATGTTGAACATCCATCGACAGGACAACACTGGAGCCCACCAAGAAAAGATATCCCATGTCCAAAGACAAAGAAGCTGCAACAAGATGGCTCAGTTGTGTCCAACTCTTTGCGACCCCATGGACACCAGGCTCCTCCACCCGTGGGATTTTCTGGGCAAGAGTACTGGAGTGGGTTGCCATTTCCTTCTCCAGGGAATCTTCCCAACCCAGGGATCGAACCCAGGTCTCCCAGGTCTCCTGCATTGTAGACAGATGCTTTACTGTCTGAGCTACCAGGGAAGTCCAACAAGATGGTAGGAGGGATGCAATTACGATGAATTCCCCTGAAAAATGCCCATTAACCAGGCCCAGAAAGGTATAAGGATTCTTCTAGGTATTTAAGGTGAGTCTTTAGCATCTGTACCGTGTATAGTCCCTTTGCAAGGAGCTGCTGTGTGGTGTCTGCCTCTGCAACCTTCAGGAGAACTTTTCTTCTAGTGTCCAGATAGTACTACTGCCTCTCCCCATGCCCACAAAATTGTGTGTGTGTGTTGGGGGGGTGGCTAAAGGGGGCTTCTTTTTCTTGTGGACTGAAGAATTGGCAAATTTATGCCTAACTTTAAATGCATTGTTTTGCCAAAGGGAGGTCACAGACTGTTGGGGAGAGTTGGTGGGAGACTGAGGCAGCTGCATGGAAGACGGGCATGGAAGTTCTTCTCAAAATACTTTAATTCTACTGATCTTTTCGTACAAAAGGCATCCGCTTCTTGAGCCTCCATCCTATAACATTAATAGTGATTCTGCTTATTGTTGTCATCACTGCTGACAAAGTGAGTAATTAATCCTCTAGGTACAAATCCCAGAGAGCACTCTGGCTGCCTCACCTGAAAAGAAGTAAAACTCAGTCTATAACAAAGTCCATTTCTTCTGGGTGGAGGTGAGGTGGGAGTTTGGGCAGAAGATCGGGGGAGGCCTCAGGGCACTGGGGCTGGGGTTTCAAAGTGATGATGGATTCTCTCTACTTCCCTCGTCCCTCCCATTCCGGTCCATGAATCCAGGACATTAAGAATTTCATGTTTTGAGGAGAAGAACGTGGTCTTCTAGGACGTGTGGCAGGCCTGTTCTGTGAGCTCCATCTCCCCTTCTGCGTAAAACTAATGTAGGGTTTAATGATGGAGCGATGAAGGAACAGAGGAGAAGCAAATGATCTGTACAAGGAAAACTCTGGACTGTCCATTTGAAAGTGTCCAGTCCTTTACAAGTAAACATCGTTTGTAAATAATTCGCTACCAGCGTATCAAGTTACATCCAAAGGCACCAGAAATGTCCATCAGTTCCTTGGTTTCCTGCTTTCACAGGTACTGAGAAGTGCCCCCTCTACCTTCTATGCATGGTTGCTTCTGCTGCTGCTAAGCCGCTTCAGTCGTGTCCGACTGTGCGACCCCATAGACGGCAGCCCACCAGGCTCCGCCATCCCTGGGATTCTCCAGGCAAGAACACTGGAGTGGGTCGCCACTTCCTTCTCCAGTGCATCTAGGAGACTTCTGATAGAAGGTGGCACTTCAGGTGGAATCGTGGAGAGGACAGGGACAAAGGAAGGAGGAACACAGGGAGGTTGCTGGGAGTGCACGCAATTCTACATGTTTGGGGTCCTGCAAGTTCTCAAATTTCCCCGCCTGGATAATCGGGCTCCCGTGACCTCTGTTTTTGTGTGTGGAGGGGCAGGGGTTAATTTGGGCTCTGCTGGCTCTCCCTCGCGTGCGGGTTTTCTCTAGTCGTGGTGAGTGGGGGCTACCTTCTGTTGCCACGTGCAGGCTTCCCATTGCAATGGTTTGTCTTGTTGTGAAGCACAGGATGCTCTGGAGCATGGGCCCAATAGTTGTAGCGTTCAGGCTTAGTTGTCCCTAGGCTTGTGGGAGCTCCCCATACCAGGGACTGAACCCCATTCTTTTTTTTTCACTTATCTTTTTTTTTTTTTTTTTAGGATACCTGCTGTCACTGGGCACAAACTTCCCTGGAAAGACATGGCCTCAAGTCCCTCCTTGATATAAGGATGTACCACCCAGATCCCCGCTCTAAGACTCTTTCCCAGGAGGCCGTTCTTTGCCAATTCTGTTCTGGCTCCAGGCTATGGAAGCCAAGACACCACCTGCTGCTTTCACAAGAGAGTGGGGTTTTTGTCGTGGGTCCCCTCAGTTCCTTCTGACATAGATCTGAATCGAGGTGCTACTTGAAGTTGGCTTTGAAGGCATGGGCCAGAATCAAACACATAGCCTCTTCTGCTGCCTTCCCATTTTCCCTCCTTCCAGAAACAGCCAGACTCAGACTGAGACATCAGGACTGAGGCCCATGGGAATCCTTCTTGGACAAAGAGCTAGTGATTAAGGAGCAGTTAACATGTTAAGGAACTAGGTAATTAGATAAACATCTGTAATTAATTGAGAGTTAGCAGAACTGCAGCACTTCCTGGAGGGGAGAGTGCTTCCCTTCTCTTGGTTGGTTTTCTCTTTTACGATCACCTAGGATGGTGGTCCTTGGAGCTGGGGGAGCGAAAGAAGTTTGTCCTTTACCCATGAATGCTTCTGACCAACTCCCAGCTCCCAGCTCCCGTTGATTCCTGATCTTGAGTGTTGAGATCAGGAGAGTCCTGCTGTCTGCCCCAGAGGCCAAGGAATGGCCAGGCTGATATCAGGGGCAGTGGTGGTCAGGATTCCTATAGAGGTGTTCTGCCTGCCTTCCTCCAGCTGTGAGTGCCAGACTGGAGGCTGAGCTGTAGGAAGCTAGACCCCAGAGCCGTTTGCATCAGTCTCCACCTGGCCCCTGCTGCAGCCACTTGACCACCCTGTTCCTTGCCTCCTTGAGATGAAGTCTGGACAGGCAAGGCCATATTGCCTGCTTGTTTTGCCCAGTTCTAGGCAGGAAGGCAGCTAGGGCAGTGCCTGGGTGATTAGAATCCCCAAGATACCCTGTGGACTGAGATAAGCCCATCCCCACAGGTGCTGAGTCCAAGCTCCCCAGAGTCTCAGGATCCTACTTGGCTGGGGTTCTCAAGGCTCTGCAACCTGAACCTTACCCAGGCTTTGTCCTAAGAGCTGCTCTTTCCTTGCAGTTGGCTGTGCCATACACTACTCTTAGGGCATGTCCCACTGTTAGGGGCTCTTGGCACAGCTTAAAATATTGCTTATTGCAATCTACATGTCCATCTACCTCTATAGGAATCCTGACCACCACTGCCCCTGATATCAGCCTGGCCATTCCTTGGCCTCTGGGTCAGACAGCAGGGCAAGCAGGGCTCCCCTGATCTCAACACTCAAGAGCTTGAATCAACAGGAGCTGGGAGCTGGTCAGAAGCACTCGTGGGTAAAGGACACACTTCTGTAGCTCCCCCAGCTCCAGGACCACCATCCTAGGTGACCGTAAAAGAGAAAACCAACCAAGAGAAGGGAAGCATTCTCCCCTCCAGAAAGTGCTGCAGTTCTGCTAACTCTCAGATGAATGGATAAAGAAGTTGTGGTACATATATAGGGTGGAATATTACTCAGCCATCAAAAGGATTGAATCTGAGTCCGTCTTAGTGAGGTGGGTGAAATTACAGCCTGTTATATAGAGTGAAGTCAGAAAAAAAAATACTATATATTAGTGCCTGTTTATGGAATCTAGAAGAATGGTGCTGATGAACCCATTTGCAGGGCAGAAATAGAGATGCAGACATAGAGAACAGACATGGGCACACAGCAGGGGAAATTGAGGGTGGGGTGAATTGAGAACAGTACTGGAACATGTGTATTACCATATTTAAAACAGATAGCTCGTGGGAAGTTGCTGTCTAACACAGGGCGCTCAACCCCGTGCTCTGTGACAACCTAGAGGGATGGGATGGGGTGAGCAGTGAGAAGGGGGTTCAAGAGGGATGAGGGCATATGTGTATGTATGGCTGATCCATACTGTTGTATGGCAGAAACCAACACAATATTGTAAAGCAATTATCCTACAATTAAATATAAATTTAAATATATTTGCTTATCTGAACGGGGTGGTGACATAGTGCTGACAGACATTAAGGCTGTTCCTGTTTCATTCCCACCTGTCAGCAGAGTTTGGGCCAATTCCCAGAGAGCTGCCAGCCAGGCGAGGCTCCTGATGCTGAGGTCAGAGCCCAGGAGCGGCTCAGCCCCTCTGCATCTGTCCATGGGATCCTGATAGGGAACAGGTATCTCACTTAAGTTTGGATCCTTTGGTGAGGACTTCTTTCCAGAAGGGCTTATTTCAGAGCTGCAGGTGAGGGTAGAGGACCCACAGGAGTGGTCAGTAACAAGCCACACAGCTGTTACCACACTTGGGCCTGGAGGTTGGGGGTGGGGAGGGTGACCGAGTCCCAGAGAAAAATCACGGCTCTTCTTCACAGCGCCTTTTGGTCAAGGGCACAGCCGAGGAGAAACGACCTCCCTCCCCTACTCCCTGGATTGAGCCCCTCCAGACAGTAGTGATGCAGTCAGTCCATACAGATCAGCCTCCCAGGACACAGTGGGTAGGGGATGAATGCATCTCAAGGAACACATCTGGGGCCGAGTTCTCCCATCAAATATGCCCCCATCAAATTTCACTCCCAAGAACTGGCAGAAAGTCTGCTTCCTTCCTCTGAGCGTGTGTTTGTCATCTACCGCTGTACAGCAAGTTCTTCCCAGGTGGCTCAGTGGTCAAGAATCTGCCTGCCAATGCAGGAGACACCGGAGACACAGGTTTGATCCCTGGGTGGAGAAGATCCCCTGGAGGAGGCCATGGCAACCCACTCCAGTATTCTTGCCTGGAAAATCCCATGGTCAGAGGAGTCTGGCAGGCTCTAGCCCATGGGGTTGCAAAGAGTCAGACTGAACTGAGTTAATGGGCACATACACATGCTGTGCAGCAAGTTACTCTAAAAGTTAGCAGCTCAACATTGTATCAGGTTCTGTGGATCAGGNGAGAAAGATTGAGGAGAGGAAGAGACGGGGGTAACAGGGTGAGATGGTTGGATAGTATCATTGACTCAATGGACATGTTTTTGAGCAAAATCTGGGAGACAGTAAAGGACAGATGCATTCCATGGGATTACAAAGAATCAGACATGATTTAGTGACTTAACAAAAACAAAAATAACCTAAGAACATTTATTGTTCATTTGACACCTTGTTCAATTAGAATACCCAGTGAATCTAATTAGTTTAATATCTCCCTTTGGGGTATTTGAAGCATCTCAGTGTTAAGTAGAGGTCAAAGAAACTTCATTATAATTTGATTTGAGAAGTTTTGTGAAAAGAATATCAAAGTTTTGAAACACAACAGGATCTTAGGTCAGTGTGAAACAGTAGATATTCAATTAGCCAAAGTAACAATAGAATATTTTTAAGACAAATACAGAACAGATCACTTAAGAGGTAAAGAAACAAAATCTGTAATCAAAGGCCATGAAAGAAAGAAAATTTGTCTTTTTAATAGTGAGAAAAGCCAAATCCAAGTTTTGCACCAGCATATTTTTAAAGTTTACTTACTCAGATTTATTTAAACTTAATCCTCACTGATTACGTACAAAAGTCTTTTTTCGGGGCCTACTTTCCACAAACTTTCCATTACTTATATTAGCACAATTCTAACTTTCAATTATGGAATATCTGAGGAGATCCCAAAATATAATTACTTCTAAAAGTTCTTATCTCATTTTCTTTCCTTGCTGATGAATTTATAACAGAATAAGGTTTTATTTAGATTATATTAAGCCAAGGCACAATCAAAGTATTATATTTAATGTTGATGATTCCTAACATATGTCTATATTAATTAGATCATTGGAAAAACATTAACACCAGTGTTGATTAAAAGTGATGCACAACTTCAGGTTTGTGAGTTAAGCTTTATTTGGGGCAAAATGAGAACTACAGCCCAAGAAGCAGCACCTCAGATAGCTCTGAGAGACTGCTCTAAAGAGGTAGTGGGGTTGCTAATCATACACATGGAGGAAACCAGAATTGAAAGAGACACATGTATCCCAATGTTAATTGCAGCACTGTTTACAATAGCTAGGACATGAAAGCAACCTAGATGTCCATCAGCAGATGAATGCATAAGGAAGCTCTGGTACATATACACAATGGAATATTACTCAGCTATAAAAAAGAATGCATTTGAGTCAGTTATAATGAGGGTGGACAAAACTGGAGCTTATTATACAGAGTGAAGTAAGTCAGAAAGTGAAACACCGATTCAGTATAATAATGCATATATATGGAATTTAGAAAGATGGTAAATACAATCCTATATGCAAGGCAGCAAAAGAGACACAGATGTAAAGAACAGACTTTTGCACTATGTGGGAGAAGGAGAGGGTGGGATGACTTGAGAGAATAGCATTGAGAGATGTATATTACCATATATAAAATAGGTAACAAGTGCAAGTTTGATGCTTGAAGAAGGGCACACAAAGCCAGTGCTCTGGGACAACTCAGAGGGATGAGGTAGGGAAGGAGTTGGGAAGGGGGTTCAGGATGGGGAGATGCATGTGCATCCATGGGTGATTATCCATGGGTGATTTATGTCGATGTATGGCAAAAACCACCACAATATTGTACAGAAATTATCCTCCAATTAAATTAATTAATTAAAAAAAAAGAGGTAGTGGGGGAAGGTCAATATATAAGATTTGGTCAAGGTGGAGTTCAGTACAATCAAGTGCTTAGTTTACAAGATGTTTTGTCTTAGTCACAAAGCTCTGATGTCACCGTGAATGAATTTAGTGCTTTTCTAGATATGAAGAGATGTGGGGGTTGGAATCATAAAACCTGTTCCTAAAAATATCCAACTATCTAAAGACCTGTCCTAACAGATTCCCTGGAGCACAGAGAACCTCAGCTCAGTTCAGTCGCTCAGTCATGTCTGACTCTTTGAGACCCCGTCGACTGCAGCAGTTGTCCATCACCAACTTCCAGAGCTTGCTCAAACTCATGTTCATTGAGCTGGTGATATCGTCACCTCCAACCATCTCATCCTCTGTCGTCCCCTTCTTCTCCTGCCTTCAGTCTTTCTAAGCATCAGGGTCTTTTCCAATGAGTCAGTTCTTCACTTTGGTGGCCGAAGTATTGGAGTTTCAGCTTCAGCATCAATCCTTCCAATGAATATTCAGGACTGATTTCTTTTAGGATTGACTGGTTTGACCTGCAGTCCAAGGGACTCTCAAGAGTCTTCTCCAACACCACAGTTCAGAAGCATCAGTTCTTCAGTGCTTAGCTTTCTTTATGGTCCAACGCTCACATCCACACATGACTACTGGAAAAACCATAGCTTTGACTAGATGGACCTTTGTTGGCAAAGTAATGTCTCTGCTTTTTATATGCTGTCTATGTTGGTCATAGCTTTTCTTCCAAGGAGCAAGTATCTTAATTTCATGGCTGCAGTCACCATCTGCAGTGATTTTGGAGCCCCCAAAAGTAAAGTCTCTCACTGTTTCCATTGTTTCCCCATCTATTTGCTATGAAGTGATGGGAGTGGATGCCATGATCTTTGGTTTTTTGAATGTTGAGATTTAAGCCAGCTTTTTCACTCTCTTTCACTTTCATCAAGTGATTCTTTAGTTACTCTTCACTATCTGCATCACTCAACCCTGAATTCCTTCAGGGAGTGTTGAAGGTCAACAGCTGTTGCAGCATAGTGTTCAATCTCCGCAGATGGCAGATACCATTGTTATTGTTGTTTAGTCGTTGACAAATGCTCTTGGCAAGTGCTAATTTGTAGTTGACCCCAGTATTAATTTAATATTAATTCCTGGTTCACATGAACCTGTAACTCATTTATGTCATGGTCTGAGCATGGGTTGGAAAAGAATTTCCAGATATGAGACAGAATGAGAGGGAAATAAAGTTTATTAGAGTGAGAGATGCTGTTAGAACAGTGGGCCAGCTCAAGGGAGAACCAGCAGTGTTGAACAGGGATCCTTAGTCCACTATTATACCCAGGGTACAAGGAGTAGGATAGGGGTCTTGCAGGATATTTGCCGATTGGATGAGGTACATATACTGGTGAGGGGTGGTAGGGGAGAGTAAGACAAATATCTTTTCCCTCTGGGGTAGGAGGGGAGATTTTATGAACCCAAATTCTTGCATCTTCTCATACCTAGAGAAACACTAACGTTATACTGCTCAGGAGGACCTGAAATCCATTAACAGTTACAACGTGGGAGAGGGAAGGATGATAAGAGTCTGGTTTTTCCATTCCTGCATTCCAAGACCCTCCTTGGTTTTATCTACTCTTTTGTCCTTGGGTCACCACATTCCNCTCATACCTAGAGAAACACTAACGTTATACTGCTCAGGAGGACCTGAAATCCATTAACAGTTACAACGTGGGAGAGGGAAGGATGATAAGAGTCTGGTTTTTCCATTCCTGCATTCCAAGACCCTCCTTGGTTTTATCTACTCTTTTGTCCTTGGGTCACCACATTCCTCCCTCTCTTTATTTTTAGGGCCAATTCTTTGGCCCCTTTTGATACCCTGCTCATGTCTAACTATCTACCTATTTCCCTTTTCAGGCATTTGGGAACCTGGTCTCAGAGGAAAAGGGGCAATGACCACTTTGGCTTCTTCAGGCTGTACAGGGTGTCATGGGGCTCTGGGTTCCCTTTGCCTGCTCTCTGTCAGGGTACATTTACAGAGGGAGATGAGAGTTCATGGATTGCTAAGTTTTACTTGTTTCAGTATCATCTGGGTGTTGGTCGGGAGTATTCTTGTACTACCACTTGGAGATTTGTTGTATTCAAGAAGAATCAAATTTAACAAGAAAGTTAAAGGTACATGGCCCAAAGATTAATAGAAGTAGAAAAGCTGCTGAGGAGCTAGCCAGGAGAATCAGGACTAGACACTGGTTTGTGACGTTAGTGTTTCTCTAGGTATGAGAAGATGCAAGAGTTTGGGTTCATAAAATCTTTACCCTAAGACATCTGACTATCTGAAGGCCAGTTCTTGTGGGTTTTTCCCAGAGCATAGAGTGCCTTATTTCTGATCTCCACCATGAACTCCTTTCAGGGGATGTTGTAGGTCAGCAGCTTGCAGTGGTCACTATGTAATCCTTGTAGAGGCAGCTGGCAAGTGCCGACTTCCAGTCTACAGCATCTTTTCATAGCCACATATTTGACCATGGGCATTGTGTCCTACGGTGCTGGGACAGCTCATTCCCAGGTCTAAGGAAGATTCCATTGACAGGCCACTCAGTGTGCTGTTACTGGACCAGGCCCTGCATGTAGTCTAAGTCTCTGGACCATACCTGTCTTACTAGCCTCTTGGTCCAGGAAAATATTTCTTCTCGGTGCTTCTTCCCATATCTAGAGTTACATGATCACAATCATTGATCTCATATGGGACTGCACATCAGCATTTTATCACACGCTCAGTTACACATTTAGTAACATAAGAAACAATCTTCTGAAATAAGCAACATAGAAAATAATATAGCTAGCAGTTATTAGTAAGTAAGGTCACAAGCAAGAATTTAAGTCAAGAACTTTCGTTAGGTATAGCCCAGTATACCGCTGGTCATCTGACTTCATTTGTTAAATGACTGTTCAATTCAGTTCAGTTGCTCAGTCATGTCTGACTCTTTGCGACCCCATGAATCGCAGCATGCCAGGCTTCCCTGTCCATACAGTGCTGGGAAGGCTCATTCCCAGGTCTAATGAAGATTCCATTGACAGGCCATTCCATGTGCTGTTACTGGACCAGGGCTTGCGAGCAGCAAAAGTCTCTGGACCATGCCTGTCTTATTAGCCTCTTGGTCCAGGAAAATATTCCCTCTTATTGCTTCTTCCCATATCTAGAGTTACATTATTACAATCACTGATCTCATATGGAACTGCATATCAGCATTTTATCACAGGCTCAGTCACACATTTGGTGATATAACAAACAATCTTCAGAAACAAGTGACATAGAAAACAATATACCTATACTTAGCAATTATTAGTAAGGTCATAAGTCAGTCAGATAGGATCATATAAGTCACTGTGAAATAATGTATATTCACTTAGCCAAGGTAACAAAGAAGATTTCAAAGGTAAACATAGAACAGATCACTTCAGAGGTAAAGAAACTTAAAATCCGTTATGAAAGGCAGTTCAAGAAATCAAGAAAACTTATATTTATGCACAAAACTCTTCCCTTGGAGTGCACTTTCCATCAAACCTTCTTAACACTTTCTGTACCCGTTACTTTGTCCTCCCATCCTGAAACAGCCACTTATAAGTCAGACTTACTTCCTTTTCCCTTCATAAAATGTAATTTCATTCCTACCTTCTTTACTGAAAACACACATCGTACTTTCCTTAAGCAACCAAGAACTGACCTTTATATTAGCATTCTACAGATTGGTGAACATAAATACCAGTGACAATTTCTAAAAAACTTCTAGAGAACATCTCAAGATGGCATCAAATATCAGTCGTTAAGTGAAAGTGAAGTCGCTCAGTCGTGTCCAACTCTTCGCGATCCCATGGACTACAGCCCACCAGGCTCCTCCGTCCATAGGATTTTCCAGGCAATAGTACTGGAGTGGGTTGCCATTGCCTTCTCCGAGTTAAATATTAGATGTTAGGAAAAACAGGCCTGGTTTCTAGGTGTGCTGCTGAGTTGCTATAGGGACTTTTGTTTGGCCTTTTAGACAGAACTCTTTCCAGTGAAAGTCACAGAAAACGGATAGTCCAAAATCTCTAGTTTCTCTGTAAGAGGAAGTTAGTGGAGAAGGCAATGGCAACCCACTCAAGTACTTTTGCCTGGAAAATCCCATTGACGGAGGAGCCTGGTGGGCTGCAGTCCATGGGGTCGCTAGGAGTCGGACAGGACTGAGCAACTTCTCTTTCACTTTTCACTTTCATGCATTGGAGAAGGAAATGGCAACCCACTCCAGTGTTCTTGCCTGGAGAATCCCAGGGACGAGGGAGCCTGGTGGGCTGCCGTCTCTGGGGCCCCACAGAGTCGGACACAACTGAAGCAACTTAGCAGCAGCAGCAGCAATGAATGTTTCAGAATCTTATTTTATTTGGAAATGATCTAGCTATTCAATAAATCAGTCACTTGGTTTAGTACAACCCTAGAAATTCAGGGTTACCAAAATCTAGAGGGACTGTTTCAGAGAGACATTTCTAAAGTATAATGATTCTTAAGAGTTTATCTAAAAGCTCCTATATCATTTACTTTTTTTTGGAAGTTTCTTCACTTGAGGTACTTTCCTAGCTGACAAACTTGTAACATAAATAGCAATATACCAATATTTAACTTATAATAAACCCAGGCACAATGAAAATATGCTTAATATTAATGACTCTTAGACGTGATTATATTAGATTAGCAAACAAACATTAATACTGGATATTTAATATTGATTATTTCCCAGTTTATGAGAATATGAAATTCATTTGGGTTAATTTCTCTTCAATGGCACCCCACTCCGGTACTCTTGCCTGGAAAATCCCATTGACGGAGGAGCCTGGTAGGCTGCAGTCCATGGGGTGGCCAAGAGTTGGACACGACTGAGCAACTTCCCTTTCACTTTTCACTTTCATACATTGGAGAAGGAAATGGCAGCCCATTCCAGTGTTCTTGCATGGAGAATCCCAGGGACAGGGGAGCCTGGTGGGCTGCCGTCTATGGGGTCACACAGAGTCGGACACGACTGAAGCGACTTAGCAGCAGCAGTACTGTTCTTTCAGTTCAGTTCAGTTCAGTCGCTCAGTCATGTCTGACTCTTTGTGACCCCATGAATTGCAGCACGCCAGGCCTCCCTGTCCATCACCAACTCCCCGTCCATCACTCAAACTCATGCCCATCGAGTCGGTGATGCCATCCAGCCATCTCATCCTCAGTCATCCCCTTCTTCTCCTGCCCCCAACCCCTCCCAGCATCAGGGTCTTTTCCAATGAGTCAACTCTTCGCATGAGGTGGCCAAAGTACTGGAGTTTTAGCTTTAGCATCAGTCCTTCCAAAGAAATCCCAGGGCTGATCTCCTTCAGAATGGACTCAGGTTGGATCTCCTTGCAGTCCAAGGGACTCTCAAGAGTCTTCTCCAGCACCACAGTTCAAAAGCATCAATTCTTTGGCGCTCAGCCTTCTTCACAGTCCAACTCTCACATCCATACATGACCACTGGAAAAACCATAGCCTTGACTAGACGGACCTTTGTTGGCAAAGTAATGTCTCTGCTTTTGAATATGCTATCTAGTTTGGTCATAACTTTCCTTTTAAATTAGAACTCATTTATAGCTTCAGCAATATTTAAAAAAAAAAAAGACACACACTGAGACATACATAAATCCATACAGAGATCTCATAGTTCGCTTCTTGAGATTTAAAATGTCTCTTTGACCCTCCCCCCTTTTTTCTTTGCTTGAGGTTCTAATTTGCCCAAGGCTGAGGTCTCAGGCAAAGCGGGCTGTGTATTTCAAGAACATGAAAGGATTAACCTCAAGCTTTTCCCTAGGTAGGGCTTTTAACAAGCTAGTTGTTTTTAACTGCATATGCAAAAAGAACTGGTTTTGCAGTTTCCAAGAAAAAAGAAATTCATTTTAACCAGTTTTCTCCAGAGTCTAAAAAAAATCATGGCCATCCTGTGTCAAAAAGTCATCTTTCCTTTCTGTGGTCATAGTTTTATAGCTAAAATATAGACCAACTAGTGCTCAAATTGACTCTGATATCAAAGGCAGATCAGCTGATGAAAATCTTGGATTGTCCCTTTGGTGAGAAGTGAGGTCCTTGTCCCATCAGAAGAATCTGAAGGGCTAAGGGAATTTGCAGGAGTGGGGAAGTGTGGTCCTTCCCTACCCTGAGAAACAGGAGTAGTTAGAAGAGAATTCTTTAGGATGTTCAGGAGTCGGGGAAATTGGTTCCCTCTCCACCAAGGAGAAGGCAATGGCAACCCACTCCAGTACTCTTGCTGGGAAAATCCCATGGACGGAGGAGCCTGGTAGGCTGCAGTCCATGGGGTCACTAAGAGTCTGGCAAGGCTGAGCAACTTCACTTTCACTTTTCACTTTCATGCATTGGAGAAGGAAATGGCAGCCCACTCCAGTGTTCTTGGAGCCCGGTGGGCTGCCGTCTAGCGGGTCACACAGAGTCAGACACGACTGAAGCGACTTAGCAGCAGCCACCTGAGAGATAAGCGCAGTTAGAAGGGAATTCTTTAGAATGTTAGCAGAGTTTTTGATTCTTCAGCCTTTTGAATATAGGAGAAAGACCTGGACAAAAGGGAACCTCAGAATCCTTTCCTAGAGGTCATGTGGATATGAAAGGTCGAGTAGGGGTTGTCTAGGATATCTGATGGAGGGGGCAGGAGATAGGGAGGCAACAGAGAGACACAGGCAGCCTGAGTCCCTCAAGTCTGGATTCTGACTGAGCGCCATGAAAGCAACATCTAGGCTCCTGTAAGTCAATCCAGACCAAAAGGGAAAGAAGTGACAGGGAAGAAGGCTGAGGAATCCGCCTTACAATCCTACCGGAGAGGCGGTGGCCAGCGGACGGTGGTCTCTGTTTTGCTTCAGCCACGATGTGCCTGACTTGGTGCATGGAAGCTGTCTTGCTGGGGGTGGATGCCCTTGTGGCCCGATCTGTTTTGTGTCCCCTTAGCAAGGTGGCAGGAGCCCCAGTGGCTTTTAAGTGCCTGACTCATGCCCGCACGATATCGGTTGGCCTAGTCCTCAGTTGGAAAGAAGGCAAAGAACAGACCCTCACCCATTCGGGCGGCAGCTACTGCGGTGCAGTGAGCAGTGGGGCCTTTGGAACACATTAGAGGGTAACCCTGGCCAGAGTGCCTCAGTTGCTTCCACAGCACTTGCCTGTTCGCAGAGGGCCCCTATGAAAAAGAAGAGGCCAGGAGGTGGAGGAAGAGACCCCCACGTCCCCGTACGGGCCACCAAAAATGTCGTGGTCCGGGCACGGGTTGGAAAAGAATTTCCAGACATGGGACCGAATGGGACCGAATGAGAGGGAAATAAAGTTTATTAGAGTGGGAGATGCTGTTAGAACAGCGGGCCTGCTCAAGGGAGAACCGATGTTGAATGGGGGTCCTTAGTCCATTTTTATACCCAGGGTACAGGAGTGGGATAGGGGTCTGGCAGGTCATTTGCTGATTGGATTAGGCACATATACTGGGTGGGGAGAGAATAGGGCAAATACCTTCTCCCTATGGGATAGGAGGTGGGGACAGGTTATACTGTTCTGTTGATAGTTACAACATGGGGGAGAGAAGGACGATGCAGGTCTAGGTTTTTTGTTGCTGCATTCCAAGACCCTCCTTGGTTTTATCTGCCCTTTCGTCCTTGGATCACTACAATAGATTCTTATATCTTCCACAAATGGAAAAGCACTAAAATCATTAACTGTGATGGCTTTTCTGTAACCAGCAGTAATGTTTCACTACTTCATGTTTTTCCCAGCAAAAAAAAAAAAAGAAAAATCATACAAAACCTGTCTCCTCCCTTACCTCTTTGGAGCAGTTTCTCAGCTATCTGAGAGGCTTTCTCTTGGGCTATTGTTCTCAAAGCGGCACCTAAATAAAACGGNAGTTGCTTGTATATTTTTGAGATTAGTTGTTTGTCAGTTGCTTCATTTGCTATTATTTTCTCCCATTCAGAAGGCTGTCTTTTCACCTTGCTTATAGTTTCCTTTGTTGTGCAGAAGCTTTTAATTTTAATTAGGTCCCATTTGTTTATTTTTGCTTTTATTTCCAGTATTCTGGGAGGTGGGTCATAGAGGATCCTGCTGTGATTTATGTCAGAGAGTGTTTTGCCTATGTTTCCTCTAGGAGTTTTATAGTTTCTGGTCTTATGTTTAGATCTTTAATCCATTTTGAGTTTATTTTTGTGTGTGGTGTTAGAAGGTGTTCTAGTATCATTCTTTTACAAGTGGTTGACCAGTTTTCCCAGCACCACTTGTTAAAGAGATTGTCTTTTCTCCATTGTATATCTTGCTTCCTTTGTTAAAGATAAGGTGTCCATAGGTCCGTGGATTTATCTCTGGGCTTTCTATTTTGTTCCACTGATCTATATTTCTGTCTTTGTGCCAGTACCATACTGTCTTGATGACTGTGGCTTTGTAGTAGAGCCTGAAGTCAGGCAGGTTGATTCCTCCAGTTCCATTCTTCTTTCTCAAGATTGCTTTGGCTATTCGAGGTTTTTTGTATTTCCATACAAATTGTGAAATTATTTGTTCTAGCTCTGTGAAAAATACTGTTGGTAGCTTGATAGGGATGTCTTAACCATTGGACACCAGGGAAGTCTGTTTGTTTTTTATTATTTTTTGTTTGGGGTGTTCTTTTCAAAAATTCCTCCCCAATTTAAATTTCAGAGCAAGTCTTGTTGTGGGGAGAGGAGAAAGATCAGCTTTGCTAAGGCTATACCTCTCAGGACGTGAGTAAATTGTGAAGAATGACAAAGATTTTTACCACTTGACCCCAGAGAAAGGTGTATGGACCAGGTATAGATGACCAGGGTCACACAGCAAGTCTTTAGCATCCATTCCTTCCTGTGGTCCTTCTGATGGAGGTGGGGTGCGGTTATAGTGAAGCTCTGCAGAATTTATCCAGGGGTGAGCAAATCATCCAGCACCAGGGAGCTGGACCAGTTTGCAAACTTCAGTATAAAACTGTAAGCTTCCTCTAGGAAGGACTGTCTTACTCATCCTTATTCCCCGGTGATAGGCAATATGTTTTAATTAAAGGTGATACACGTTTGTGTTCAGAAAATGCATGTTTGAACAAGTAAAGAACTCCAGGGGGCTGTCTGGGCTGTTGGAGGTGAGCTCAGAAAGTGGGGCTCTGTGAATGTCAAGGCCTGTGAAGGAAAGAAGTAACTACAGCACTGACACGTGGAGGCTTAGGGAGAGCTCAGGGAAGGGCCTGTCTCACTGAACTACTGGGTTGGCCAAAAAGTTCATTTAGGTTTTTCCATAAGACATTACGGAAAAATCCAAATGACCTGTTTGGTCATTACACTTTGTTTGGAGGTAGAGATGGCAGCCAAGTTTGCAAAAGGGGAGGAGTCTCTTTTATCTTCCATATTACCCTCCTTTCTCTCCCAGCCTTCCCTTCCATAGGGGTCCAACTCTTTTGGTCCTTATCAGTCCAGACCCTCCTCATTTGTGAAAGAGGAGCTTTCAGCTCAGAATGGCTCTGGGGTCATCAGGGTACCCTAGTTAGATCGGGGTGTTGGTGTGTCCCTAGCTCCTGTGTTCAGTTCTAAGTCAGCCTTCCCATCCCTTTTACACATCAAGGAATTCACAGAAAATGATCATTGTACTGTGGTCACTGAAGGCCCCTGGCTGGGGCATTCTAGCTGCTGTCCTTGGGGCTGCAGGAAACTCTATTCAGTTCGCTGGTAACCCATTCCCATCTGAAAGCACCCTTCTAAGCAGTCTTCATTACCAGTGGTTCCCACAGTGCCTCTATTTCCATGAAAAAAAATAAAGGGAAAGCAACTACTTTCACAGGCCAGACCTTGTTGAGATAATGTTACAGCTCAGGCATTCAACAGATGTCTTGGGTACCTTTCATGAGCAAGGCCTGGAAATGAAGCCACAAAGCAGATGGAAGCCGCCTAGTCCCAGTCACAATAAACACGAAAGGCAGTGAAAAGGGAGTTTGCAGGGGGGCTACACGGGGTGGGGGTTTAGAGAGTTTCAAGAATAAGTCAGTCAGTTCAGTCAATCAGTCAGTTCAGTCGCTCAGTCGTGTCTGACTCTTTGCGACCCCATGAATCGCAGCACGCCAGGCCTCCCTGTCCATCACCATCTCCCGGAGTTCACTCAGACTCACGTCCATCGAGTCGGTGATGCCATCCAGCCTTCTCATCCTCGGTCATCTCCGTCTCCTCCTGCCCCCAATCCCTCCCAGCATCAGGGTCTTTTCCAGTGAGTCAGCTCTTCACATGAGGTGGCCGAAGTACTGGAGCTTCAGCTTTAACATCAGTCCTTCCGAAGGACACGCAGGACTGATGTCCTTTAGAATGGGTTGTTTGGATCTCCTTGCAGTCCAAGGGACTCTCAAGAGTCTTCTCCAACATTGTACAGGAGAAAGGGATCAAGACCATCCCCATGGAAAAGAAATGCAAAAAAAGCAAAATGGCTGTCTGGGGAGGACTTACAAATAGCTGTGAAAAAGAGATAAAAGCAAAGAATAAGTCAGGTGTATACAAAGAAAACACTCCCTTGAGTTTATTCTAAAGGTCAACAATTTTTTTCTTAAAGGGCCAGATAATTGGTCTGTGTCACAAATATTCATCACATCGTGGCCCAAATGCAGCCACAGCAATACATAGAAGAATGGCTGTAGCCATGTTCTAATAAAAATACAAAAACAGATGAGTAGTTTGAGATGGCATCAAGACAGAGTTTATTAACACCTGCTCTAAAGGAAAAGCCAAACTCTCTATCAATTCCCTTTGATTTAGAAACAACTAGTAAGAGAGGATTTTGTTGGAGAAGTTGATCTAATTCAACTTTGGAAAAATCAATTTTAAATGTTCTGTGATTTATTAGTCTAAGAGGGTGTTGTCAAACCCAAGTTCATGTGCCCAATACACAGGAGGCCAAGCAAACTGAAACGTTGGAGTTTGGATCAGAGAATGGTTTACTGTGGGCCCAATAAATGAGAAGAACCAGTGACTCATCCTCAGAAGACCTGGTGGATTTCAGGGAAGAGATGTTTATAGGACTGTAGGGTGTGTAACCCTCCTCTGACTGATTGAGATTCCTGGAACACACCCCTGTTACCAATTATAAGCCTTCTGCTTTCAACCAGTCTGGGATTGTGCTAAACCTGAAGTTACCTTCCTCCACCTGAGTGGGGCCTTAGTTCCTGTAGAAGAACTCAAGTGTCTATCAAATTGTTATTCACATCCCCTAAGGAGGAACAGGGAGAAGGAAACAGCAACCCACTCCAGTGTTCTTGCCTGGAGAATCCCAGGGACGGGGGAGCCTGGTGGGCTGCCTTCTATGGGGTCCCACAGAGTCAGACACGACTGAAGCGGCTTAGCAGCAGCAGCAGGAAAGAGGAACAAGAGCAGCCCCGTCCTGCACTATTGTTCTGTATTCACTCCTCTCCTAATTAGTAACCAATCCAACCAGAGGGTGGATCTACCATTTGGGCCTCAAGGAAGGTCTAGGAGGCTGGCAGCTTTTTTCCTAGGAACAAGAAATGACGGACACAGAAGGGCTTCAGTGCCCCAGAGGGGCCCCCCACAGAGTCTTGCTCTGCTTTGAGTGGAGACTGTGACAGATGGTTCCATTTAGGCGAGAGAATCAGTACCTCCCTTCTTTGCAAAGACTTTGAGAAAGCAAAATAGATACAACATGGGATGAAGAGTGAGCATCCAGTGAACTTCATTGGGAAGGAGAGGATATTTACAGGAGACATTAGCAGATGGGTTCCAAGGGAACACGAAGAAATTCCTGGAATGGAGCTAGCTGAGGATTTCAAGAAGGATTTTAACATCTTGCTTCCAGCTTTGCACGGGTGTAATCGCTCCTCCTGAACCCCCAACTTTTCAGCAAAGGATGGATAATGGGTGAACTAGAGACAGCGGGCTTCCACCAAATAGTCCATGTGCTCCTCATATTCTCAATCTCCCTTGCAACTAGATTGGGACAATTTCTGGCCAATGGAATGAATGGATCTAATATGTACTGATATAAACATCTGATGCTTTTTCCTCTTCGTTCTCTTCTCCAGCCACAGTAATGCTGAAGACCAAGTGTTTCAGATGGTACAGCTCTAAGCTTAGAGTGCTGTCCCAATCTATACTGTATTTGATGTGAGCACCAGTTAAAACACTAATGTATTAAGTGACAGAGCTTTCAAAATTTGTAACAGATACAGCAGGCTTGCGGTGCTTTGGGAAATAAAAACATGAATGGGCAACTCAAAGTGGCAGCCACAGGAAGTAAGACAATGAGTTATTGATACCTGCTTAGAATATTTGGAGTCTGATACTACATAATAGAGGCTTCCTAGGTGGTGCACTGGTAAAGAATCCGCCTGTTGATGCAGGAGACACAGTTTTGATCCCTGGGTCAGGAAGATCCCCTGGGGTAGGAAATGGCACCCTGCTCCAATATTCTTGCCTGGAAAATCCCATGGACAGAGGAGCCTGGCAGGCTAAGGTCCATGGGATTGCAAAGAGTGGGACACAACTCAGCGACTGAGCATGCACTCGCCACGTAGTAGGCAGGATATGCTATGTTATCCTGTAGTAACAAACAGCTCTGAAATCTTAGGGTCTCTAAATGACAGAAGTTCATTTTTCACTCATGTTAAAATCTACTCTGGTGGCACCATCCAGAGTAGCGCTCTCTCATGTGACTCTGAACTTCACATCAACACCTGCCCCCACTATTAACTGAGGTTGCAGGGGAACCAGAGAGGATGGTATATTAGCCACAGGGACTTAAATGCTTCTACCCAGAAGTGACACATCATGTTTCATTGACCAAATCATGTCACATGGACACACATGGGTGAGTAAAAGTGCTCTTAATGAAATCAATAAACAGTGGTACTATTTGCTATGCAGTCCTGCTATGGAGGTATTAGTCTTCCCAGAAGTCTGGAAGACTTCAGCCTTAAAGAACAAGAAGCAGTTAGCCATGAAAAGAAGGACGGGAGAAACAGGGGCTGTGTTAAATAAAGGTCTGCATGAATTCAAGCAGGGATAGGGAAAGCAGTCTAGGATAGAGGAGGAATGTTTACCATGCATTTCAACATTTGTGCAAGACATTTCAAGGCAAGAACTCCCTGATGACAGATCTATACCCATGGTGAGGATTTGAGAATGAAGGGTACTTATGGTCATTTGTTCCACACTTTTTGGATCCAGCCTAACTTATGTGTCCATGTGGGTACCTGCTACAGAAAATGTGGAGAGCTTAGCTTGAGGAGGTGCAGGGCACTCTCACACCCTTGGTTTTTCTGTTGGCAAGCGTGAGAATTTCCCAAGGTCGTCTTAGATAATTGACTAGACCCCTGAGCTGAGTGAACCCCTCTAAGGACTTATAAAGAGCCTCAACAGCTCCTCAATGAAGGCCAACTAGGTAGCGATCCCCACCACAACCTCATTATCAGTGAGGGAGGTAGTGTCCATGGCTCCATTTCATTAGTCTTTCTATGTTGGCTGCGCTATGTAGCATGAGGGATCTTAGCTTCCTGACCAGGGGTCAAACCCATGGACTCTGCAGTAGAAGCATGAAGTCTTAACCACTGGACCACAAGAGAAGTCCCTGCACCAGCCTTGAGATGGGAGGGAATGGGATGAAGTTGTAGCAGCAGGAAGCATATGACTTTAGACCCGAATCTGATTTTTGATTTGGAAAATAGAGGTAAGGTAA
>SJYX01013432.1:0-55305 GCA_006410675.1 Oreotragus oreotragus
AGCAGCAGCAGCAGCAGCAGCAGCAGCAGCAGCAGCAGCAGCAGTAGCAGTAGCAGCAGCTGCGGCCCCCTCCCCGGCAAACCCGTGTACTCGACCCCGTCCCCAGTGGAAAACACCCCCCAGAATAATGAGTGCAAAATGGTGGATCTGAGGGGGGCCAAAGTGGCTTCCTTCACGGTGGAGGGCTGCGAGCTGATCTGCCTGCCCCAGGCTTTCGACCTGTTCCTGAAGCACTTGGTGGGGGGCTTGCACACGGTCTACACCAAGCTGAAGCGGCTGGAGATCACGCCGGTGGTGTGCAATGTGGAGCAGGTTCGCATCCTGAGGGGACTGGGCGCCATCCAGCCCGGAGTGAACCGCTGCAAACTCATCTCCAGAAAGGACTTCGAGACCCTCTACAATGACTGCACCAACGCCAGGTAAAGAGCAGGGGGACGGTGGGGGTGGGGAGGGAGTCTCCGCCGCCCGTGGCCCCTTTCCCAGCCGGTCCCCTCGCCCTTCCCTCGCTCTCTGCCTGGCGCCGTTCTCTCCGCGCGCCCGGGACGAGCGCGGCCCTCTACTCCCTTTGCTCCGGGCTCGCTGGCCGCTCCCGACCTCTCTGAGAAGTTGGCACCTCACCCTGCCCAGATCGCGCTCTTCCGGCCGGGTCCGCCCCTTGCTCGCCCGGACGCGGGGGCTCGACAGATGCGGCTGGCGGGAACCCCAAGTCTCGGGGCGGACTGGGCGGGTAGGAGGCGGATGGTGCCGTTCCAGGGGCCACAGCGCCCTTCCTAGGCTGCGCGGACGTCTGGGGAACCCTTTCAGCGCTGCTGCCAGTGTTTGCGCGTTCCCTCGCACCCGGGTTCCACCGCGAGGCGCCGGGCACGGGCCCGGCTGCTCGGAAACGCGGGGCTAGATCCTGGGGTCGGAGGGAGGTCGTAACCCTGCCCCGCGGGGTTCGTGGAGCGGGACGACGCGCTAGGGGTGAGCGCCCCGCGAGGTAGCCTAGGAAGTGGGTCACTTGGAGGTCGGGAGGGGGACGGTCCCAGAGGCCGAGAGGCCAGAGTAATCCCGGGGGACTCACAATGAGTTCAGCCCTGAAGACCCGGGGGCAAGCCTGCGGAGGGGAGGGGAGGGATCTGTGTGTGCACGCATCTGTGCGTGTGTCCGCGCGCGCGCGCGCGCGAGCGTGTGTGTGCAAAGAAGATAAAGGAGTACGTTTGCCCGGGGCAGTCGCGGGGGGACCGTCAATGTTCCTGCCGTTGGGGGAGGTGACCGGGTGCTTGGGACACTTGGAGGCTGAACTGGAGACATGGGGAGGGAAGACAGCAGTTTGCTGTCTCGCTTTCTCTCTCTCCAAACTGTTCTTTCCTTTCTTTCTTTCTTTCTTTCTTTTTTTTTTTTAAAGGTTAGTAGCTCACGCAATGAGCAGGTGCAGGTTTTGCACTGGGATGCTCTGTGGACCTGAATACCGGTGCGGTGGCTCCCCCAGTCCCGCAAAGCGGGCGAACCCTGGAGGCCACGGGACCCTGAGCCCGGCCGGACCAGTTTTATGCTAATGAACGCTCACTGGGGGAGGATCTACCGAGAGGGGGCGGGAGTGGGGTAACTTGTCAGTTTCGGGGTAGAAGTGATCCTTTCCACCCACTCTCACTGTACCGTCTTGTCCCCACCGTTGGCTGCGGAGGGAGAAATTCAGGGAAGCCGAGTAAAAGCAAGCAGGGAAAGTTGGAGTCTCGAAGTGAGCGCGTGGGAACTGCGCGCAAAATTTGTGTGGAAACTTCGGTACCCTCCAAATAAGTTTAAAGATTGGGAGGAGGAACGGAGTTTTACTTCTTTTTAATGTGTGCCCCTAGTATAGCTAAGGAAACTGAGGCGGGAAGGAGAGAGGCGCAGGACTAGACCAGAAGGAAACTGGGGTAGAAAAGCCTCTAGCTATTTCTTCCTTGGAGGAAGACTTCTGGCTAGTGCCCTGGGAACACTATAAGACGAGAAAGGCTCCAGCTCCAATCCAGTAAATGTCCTACCCTGACTCAGCCAGAAACTCTTTTCCGTGTTTATTTCATTCTTTGTATGGGGTGGGGGGGCGGCATGGGTGTTTATCTGGATTTTGAACCTTCGTTTCTACTCTTTTCGGTGAATGCTGAACACGCGCGTGTGTATGCGCGCGTGCCCAAGAAAATGGACAGGTGGCAGTAAAGATTGAGGGTGAATCTTGATCACTAAACGTCATTTACAGAGATAATTAGAGACCTTGGGTGTACAGAATATAAAATATTTGCCAAAAATCTGCTGTTAAAGCTGTTTAAATCAGGGCAGAAAATTGTTACGGAGTTGTTATAAAGAATGCTGGTTGAAATCTGAAGCCAGTTCAGATAAGATTGTGATAAAATAAGATTGTGATAAAATACCTATCCAGTAAATTGGTGAAGCGCTCTTTTTCTTTTTAGTAACCAAACCACTCTGCTCTTGAATCTTCTTTGTGTGTTTCTCACAGCACACACTGTACTAGATAATTAATGGCTATTTCAGATAACACAAAAAATTGCTTGAGAAAACTATTTCAAAGATTATGAAATTATAATCAATTTAAAACAGGTAGTGTTAAACTTCTTACAATTATTTCCTTGATGCTTTTGTTTTTTCTAAAATTTCTGCTTAGGTTTTGGAATTGAAATCCTCACCATATGGTTGGAGAATATTCTTAAAGTTACTAGGAAAGAATTTTAAAATATTTATTTTTTTCCTGAGGTTAACAAAGGCTCTGGAGTTAAAACTTTCAGAACCAAGAAAAGTTAAGTTCAGTAAAACTGTTTATCTCTTCAAAAATATCTTATCAGTACTCTAAAGTTTTAATACTTTACAATGAAATGTGTTTTTCCAGAACTCCATTTGAGGTTAAATGTGGTTAAGTTTGTTGATTTACTGTTACATTTTCATCTTTTTATCAACTATAGGACTTTCTCAAGCCTAAATAACATGTAAATACTGAAAAAAGTGTGTAGTTGCAGATGTATACTTAGGTTTCCCTAATTCTGCCATTGACTAAGAAGATAGAAAACTTATCACTGAACTCTCACCAAAATACACTGTTTGCATTGTGATGCCTTACTTTTTAGTGATAGTTACAAGTGTTATTGCCTTATTTCTTTACATTGGAAGCAATAGCTAAAATATTTTTCATCTTGAATTTCCCAAACTAAAATTATCCTGTTCATTCAAGTCCAGTTTGTTCCCTTACTATTAAGATCCTTTTTCATTCATCTATATATATATTGATTTCTTTCATTCTTATTTCTTTCTCCTCTGGCTACGTAAGAAACTATCTAAAGGAATAATTTATGCAGAAGAAGAACGGTGCAAGAAGGCAAACTATGTGAAATAATGCACACATAGTGTGCAAGAAACATCACATCTTAACACTCTCAACTTTTTATAGAATATATATCTAACTATGTTTTTTTATAGTATCTAGATACCAGGAAATCTGAGGAACCAAAGTGATGTTAAAGAAGGGTTCATAAACTTACTCAAAGTGGCTCAGTAAGTTAGTAAAAAAAAACTCAGAGTGCATTTAATTTGCTTGGGGCTATTGCATTAGTGTGCTATCTATGAACACTAGAATAAATGTTGAAGCCATCTGTCATTACCACAAGGAGATGAAACAGAGACTGTCACCTCCTTGATAGTAAAGCTAAATAAAATAGGGGTTTCAAAACATGAAAGAAAATATAAGGAAATATATTTAAAAGTTGTCAAAGGATAAAATCTGACCTTGATCAGCTTCCTCCAGTTATTATTTTTAAACTAAACATTAGTTGCATGAACATGGGTGATGCAACAGAGGTCACTTAATTAACTGATAACCATTAAACAGCAACAACAAAAGAAAAGTAATTATGGAGATGGTCAAGTCTCTGTTTATCTGAGTCAGTTGCTTGTTTGGAGATTTGAGTTAGGATTCGATTTTCTGTAAATTCAGGTAATGAAAAGTGACTTGGTTCTATTTTGTTATCGAAAATGAATTTTTCTTTGAATATTGCCAGAAGATGATTTTGTCTCAGAATCTTCCAAACCAGCTTGTGATTTGGGTCCTACATAGACCTAGATTTGTGGAGTTTTTAACTTGAAAAGATTCCAGTTAAGTTTTATCAGACATTTATTCATAGACAGTATTCTTTTGTCTTAAAAGCCAATACCATCTATGGACAGCAAATTGAGAGAATTTACATGTCTTTTTTTGTTCAGTAGTAATATATGAATGCAAGTTTAGTAGAAGAAGTAGAAACTATTTTCTAATTCTTGGCTTGCTTCTTTTTGTCAGAAGTTTTTTTTTAACAGAAAATGGCAATATTTATTTAACATTTCCTTCATTGCATGCTGTTCAGTGGCATGGAGTTATGCCTTTATGCCTCTGTGTAGAAAGTTTCAACACAATACAGACTCACTTCTCACAGATAATTATGATACTTGGCACAGAGAAATTAAAAAAATTACTTCAAATGAAAAGAGACTATGGTTTTGAAGTTTTTTGTATTACAGTTGATTAATGGCTCCTATAAAGCCTAATGTTTCGTTTTATAACATTTCAAAAAAAATATGGCATAATTAGAAGAATAAGACCTAAAATGTGAAAGTTTGTTTGGTCTTATCACTTATTTCTGAACGCTTTCTAAATATTAGTCAATTCCCATTTAATGGCTAACACATAAATAAAATCTAATAGTATTCTAACCTTGGGTTTACCTTATTAAATTATGTTGCAAAATACAAATTCTTGAGTTATTTAAATAATATCTTTCAAACCTGCTTTTTTTCTCTTGGAGTTAGTCTCCAATAATATTATATTCATTATTGTAACAAAGTACACATAGTTATAAAGATCATGCTTGTTTACTTTCTGAGTTCCACAGTTAATACCGGGAGACACTTAATTTGATTTGTATATAGTATTTTATTTTGTGAAGCTTCAAGTATTATATAAAATAAATTGCAAAGTAGGCTGATTTTCAGAGTTTTTGTGCATAAAATTTTTACATTTACATGTAAGACAGAATTTTTAAACTTCATTTTATTAGTCTAAATCTGCTGTTATTTTTTTTCTTTTGCTTAATCTACCACATATCACGGAAATTGCATATAAATTATTGAGACCAATATTAGCCACTCTCTTTTTGCCTCACTACCTCCCTTAGCCTCCTGAGATGTGACACCCAATATTGATTAAAGTCTTGGCTGGATTTGAGCATAAATAACTCTTCTCTTTGGTGATTTACCATGTGTGATTCACTAGCATACGAAAACATAATACGCTTTATTGTTTCTCATTTGCTGTTTTGTTTTTGGAATGTAAGTAGCATTTGTAAATTAGCTTAATGTGCAACCAAGTAGTTGTTATTTTAAGAACAGTTTGTGCTTTGACTGTCAATTAGTACTATTTTATCTTTCCAAGTTATTTTACTAAATTGTTTCACACAGTTGCCTGTTAATCACATAAAATAATCATTTAAATTGCATTGTGTTAGCAACATAGAACACATGTATTACAAAATACAATAAGATATGAAACTCTCACAGGTTGCAAAATGTCTCCCTTTGAATCTTTATCTGAGGAATTTAGTTTGAAATATGCCTTCTGAATAGGTACAGGTGAGTCTTTTAGATTTCATTAAACATTTTGATTTTAAGGTTTTCATTACTTGGTTCTTTAAAAAGTTCAACTTTGCCTGAATTTAATCTTTCCAGGATTTCATTTTCAGATTGCTCACCAGGGGGAGAAATCACACGACGTTATATACCTTTAAAATAAATACAAATTGTGACAAACTTGATATTAACTGTTTGGATGCTTTAATATGTATTTAATATTCAGTTCTATCATTTTATGTTTGAATTATTATGAGAATCGAATGACCTTAGCATGCGCCATTCTTTTAACTACTGAGTTACTGCACTGTGATTGGTCAGGCATGTGTGTGTGTGTGTGTGTGTGTGTGTGTGTGTGTGTGTCTCTGTGACTGTTGCAGCTAAAAATTCTAGCTAAGAATACATTAAAAATACATTTGTATTTATATTTTCAGACTAAGCGACTATATTAAGGAGTCTCTTTTCCATTATATTTGTTATATTCAATAATTTACTTCTTAATGAAGAAAACCTGAATTTTTAAAAAACCTACCAAATGGGGCTTAGGTAAGTGGAATATCAAAGGCCCTGATCTGCATAAATCTCATATATCTGCTTACCAGAGCCTCTGTGAGTCCACATTGTCCTCAAATTCCTTTACTTGCCTTCTCCTCAATTGGTCAGAAGTATTTCCAATCAAAAATAATTTTTTGCTACATTAACTGTCCTTTAAATAACTTAATTGCTGACATTTCCTTTTTAGAATATGTCACAGAATAGAAATGACTTAATTAGAATAGTGAAGTTAGGTTACCGAATTATTTCTTTGGAAAACCAGAATACCAGGATAGTATATTTATAGTTGGTCTAGTAATTAGTTACTATTTTAAGTCTAGTAATTAATTATTTTGGATTAAATGATAGATCATTTTATTTTGATGCACTTATTTACTTTGAGAAGGTTTCTGAGAATTTTTTGAGTGTGTCTATTACATGTACCTGTCTAACTTGAATGTACATATTTATTTTAATTATTAAGTACATATAACCATAAATAGAGAATAATGCTAATCATGATCTGATCCAAAATCAGAAACCTCAAGCCGGGTGCATTTTAAATTTCTTGTGTGTTCTTATTTGGACTTATTTTATAAGATAAGAGGATTCTAAGTTACTCATTAGGAAAAATTTACATGTAGGTTTTTCTGAATAGGATATCCAAATGCTCAATGACTAAATTTTGTTAAAGGTGTGGCCTTATTGCTTTCTGATTCATATTAGTTTGGAGTTGATCCAGGACATCAAGCTGGGATTCTTTTACACATTTAAACATACGTGACTTGAGTGAAAGTTGTCAAAGATGTCTTACTAAACTGGAAAATTCACTATGTATTTAATTTGCCTTATATTTTTTGCTTAAAAATATATTCAGGTCTCTAAAACTCTGCAGCATGGCAACACACTGAACAGCCAGTTGCCTTAAAAAAAAGTTTCAGAGAGTAATGATTTAAAAAAAAAGGCTGTTTAACTAAAGTATCTAAAACGTGTTGTTGTCTAATATAAACACAGTACCTAGAGTATATTGCATGCTTCTTGCAGAAATTAGAAATTATTGACTATAATTTGAGAATAATCATAATTTAACTATAAGTAGATTTATGCAGTGGATTTTGAGGGTAGTGTATATGTTTGACAAAAAAATTGGATATGCTTTTCAAGCATGATTTTCTCAAAGCAAATAGTGAGATGGACAGCAAATTAGATTGGTTACTTTTGGTTAGTAACATTGAAGAATTGAGAAATGTTTTCCTGTCCTTAGAATAAATTAACAGAGAGTTAAATGACGTATTTAAAAGCCACAGTGTAACTTATCTTTGAATTTATACATGGTATTTCTAAATAATTAGATTACCTCTCCAGTCACAACAGAAAAAAGTAAGACTTTTCTTCAAGGACAAGGAAAATGTATCAGGAAAGAAAAAGTACTAGTTGACAAAGAATTATTTTATATTATAGAAACACATAGTAGCATTTCTAGTAAAATCTTACTAATTCAGTTTAAAAAATATGGTCATTTTTAAAGTAAAGATAATTAAAAATCTCCTGAATATGTAATTAAGAAATATTTCGTTACTTTCACGCATCAAGCAGAGGAGTGTTTTGTTAAAATCTTAAGCTGATTGTTTTCTGAAATTGTATTAATAGCAACAGTACGTGAGCCATTTTATTCATAGCTTTATTTCTTAAAAACATTTTGCTTAAGTTTAAACAAATTACTGAAGGTGTAACTAGTCTTTGAACCCATCACAGCTCTGCTAAAATACTGATAATACTGATGTAGTCTACAGTATTAATTTTTATTTTATATTTAAAATATTTGATTTTTTTAGCTCAACGTTTTGGAAATGATATTTATGTCTTAAGTGAGGCAGTTTGTAGTTTAATAGTGCCTCTGGATTTTCAATGAATAATTTGGAGCATTTTTAATTGTAGTCTCACAAATCACACATTTTATACTAGGATGGATGGATGTTCTTGTGTGTGCAACAAGTGTAAAATTTTTATCAGTATTTTAGGAATCTTTGTGATGGATGTTTTTGTTTGTATAAGACCCATTTGTGGTCTGTGTGCTTATGCTTAAGTATAATATCTATGTTAGAAAAGCTTTTCGTATATGTGTATGTGTATGTACATATACACACATGCACATAAAAGGCATATAGAACATAGAGATAGAGGACAAACAAATTATAAAAACAGCTTAAGTTTGCTTTCTATAATTTATTTAATATGAGATGACACATGAAAAGCCAATTTGACTTTAGCGAATGACCACAGAAAACTGTATTTAGAATTAATTTAGGGTGAAAGATGCAGTTTATATTTAAATGTTTTAAAATATGATTATAAATACAACATTATATGGTGATTAAGATAGTGATTAAACACTTATTTTGATTTTCCTAGACTTATATTTTATGATAACTAAGATATACTTTTAATTCTCTATGAAAAATATTTATACTTGATAATTTTTTTGTATGAA
Organism: Oreotragus oreotragus; assembly: GCA_006410675.1. Classification (NCBI taxonomy): domain Eukaryota; kingdom Metazoa; phylum Chordata; class Mammalia; order Artiodactyla; family Bovidae; genus Oreotragus; species Oreotragus oreotragus. The sequence goes on from SJYX01013432.1 coordinate 8,651, forward strand.
ATTGACGTTAAACTATTAGGTAGTAGAATCTGTACATTACTGAAGAACATTTAAAGTGCTTGATGTCATCACACTACATCTTTTATTGGTTTATTTCATTGCTGCTTGCACTTTAGAGCAAGCATACCCTTTAAAATCAGTGGATAAATGATAGGAAAACAATTTCATAATCTAAGAAAAAAAGATTGCTCTTCTAAAAGCTTTGCCATCAATGAGATGAGTTAGGAATGAGGTCAATGGGTTAATCTGCAGGTCTACATAAGGAGATGTGTATTACCACTTCTTGCAGTGGATTGTAATTGTCTTTGAAAACACCTGGTAGAGGTCCAGTAAAATTGAAATCCATTACTTTCTCAATCATTCCATGGCATTTGTCAAGTCATTACACCATTGAGAAAAGTGCAGGAATGCATGCATTTTTTTTGCAAAGTAGAAAGGAGCTTATATTAATAAAACAGTGATTGCTTAAAAGACTACTTCATCTAAAGCTTGAAGAATTAAAAAAATAAAAATAAAAACACTTGGACATAGTAACTGTAAAATGACATTTGGTAAGAAGTTCATCTTTGTATTTAGTTATCTAAGTAAAAATACTTCGCATTCCTTTTGGCATCATCTTATATGCATATCTTTGGTTTCAAAATATTTTATGACTTGTGACCTCTGACACCTTTATTCATACCTTCTAAGAATGCTCTGACAAATGTATATTATAATCAAAGATGAATAATGTCTTCTTTTGACAGATTGGTTTTTTTTTGTTTTCACACTATTGACAGTACATGCAGATTTGAACTTGTAGCCAGGAATAGTGCTTCCATGCTTCAAATTGCCAAAAGACCCCCAGGGATAGAAACCTGACCTGCTTTTATGAAACCATAGAATTACATTTATACAAGTTACCCCATGGGAAAGGAATGAACTGATCCCAATTCAAACCTTAATATTGGAGCCTTCTGGGTCAAATTTGATTTTTCTTTTAGTTAACACCTGTTTAGCTCCCAAATTTCATAACTATATATTCTTAGGAAATTTACAAAATACTATTCATGAAGGACATTTCACAGTTAAGACAAAGTACCATCAAAATTTTGCAGCTATCCAAGTTTTCACATGTGACTAAGATGCTACTTTTTAAAGTAAAATATCTAACTTTTGAATATGCATCCTAGGGTAAAATGGTTACCTTGTATTTTCTATTAATTTCTTGTCACAGAAAAGGCAGTCTTAGTAGGTGAAAAAGCTGTTTTCCCAGGGAGTTATCCTTGTGATTACATTTCAGAATACAGATTTTTATATGAACATACTTTTGTTTTCTTAGACTCAAATTTTAAAAGGTTAAAGTTCTTATTTTATTTTTAGTTGAATCACTTGAAAATGTTTCCAGAAGGCTACTTTTGCCACTAGCAGTAACAAATGAAGGAGATCATTGACAAATTGCATAAATAAAAGCCAGTTTTGTTTCAGTTATGTGGACTGGGCCTAAATTGGAAAAGCGATGTTAATCATTTGCTTAATTTCTGGAATATCAAAATGCCATATCACATATATGCAAATGGATGACTAATATGGTAGGATTATAATATCTTTTTGCTTATAACTGGCAACATTAAATGACCACAAGTAGATTTAGAACCTACTTCATCATATGGAATGACTTGCTCTCAATCTTGTATATGTAGAAACATTTTATAAATGGTAAAGCAACACATGTACATATATACCCTCCAGTCACATATACGAAATGACCATTATAATGGTTAAATAATTCCATGATTGATTTTGAAATTGAGGTTAGTAAGTTCCTTCTAAAATAAAAATTAGAAATAATTTCAAAGACTTTTCAGTTTTTTTTCACTTAGCATTAATAAAGTCATTTGGATAATTAGTTACTTTATTAACAAGGACCAAACATAAAAACTCCTAATAAGAATGATTATAACAATCAATTCTTGGAGTTTGGAGGAAAAACACAGAGATTTCCAGTGGAAGTTATACCTTCCACTTACTATCATAAGTCGTGATCATCAAGGAGAAAATATTTAGGATTTTACACATGTGTTGCTGATTATTTTTTATTGGCTGTCATGTGGTACAAAATTAAGTTTCACTGTCAGCTAACATTTTTCTCCCTTGCCTTCACACATCATTTGAATGAAGCTGAAAATTAAGTCCATCATTTGAATGTTTCCTAAGATCACTCTGATGTCATATTTCTAAAGGCAACAAATATTTCTTTTCATTTCAAAGTTTGACCCAACTAGTTTCATGGGGATTTGACATGGCTGTTGCTCTGCGCATTCGCTGACTGTAAAAGGAAGGAAAGGAGGTAGATCATGTGACTTGACCACATCTTACAAAGAACCTAGTTTAGGAAAGGCAACCTATTCTGACTTTTGTACTGGTGATAAAGTGTAGTTTCTTTCTTTGTCTTTCAGTGGTACTTTGCAGCCCTATTTCCAATAATGACTGATAGGGCACCAAGTGAACTGCAAAAAAAGAAAAAGAAACAGATTGAAAGATCTCGCTATATAATGCATGAAAGGAGAGGTGGAACTTTTATGTTTTAGGTAATTCTCTTTTAAGTAGAGTGATCCTTGATATTTCATAGAATTTTACATCATACCTAATAGAAGAAGTCTTTGGACTTTCATTCTCTTAAATACCTTTATCACTTAAATTGTCCTCATAATAAATCCTCTTTTTGTTTGGTAGGCACTCTAGTGAAATATTTTATGAAATGTAAATTTGTATTTACCTGGAAATATCTATCCAAGCTGGGTGTTTAAGCTGTTGATATTTAAATTGGATTCCTCCAATTCAACAGTATGAAAATAGAATTGATTTTTGTTTATTTTCTCCTAAGTTTAGGAAATGAAATTCAAATGGTATTTATTTGATCTGAGGTATACTTATTTTGCTCTTTCTTTTGGGGAGTGGGTTAAATAAGGGCCCATGACAGGGACGCTGTTTGTTTTTCACAAAAGTTGTTTGTGATTTCAGGTACTCTTGGGAAATCTCTTGATCAGATTCACATCTGTTCCTGTCAAAGTGGGTGCTAAGATACCGGTCACCCAGCAACCATGTCCAAGAGGGAATTGGGCCGATAATAACTTCAAAAAGGAATGACAGATGCTAGATTAGGATGAAAGACAAAACGCATGAAAAATGAGCTTGTTAGAATCAAAAATTTGTTCAAGCACCTTTATGCAAATTAAATGAATATTGAATATTTGCATGCATTTCTACTTTTTCATTTGATTGAGAAGAGAAGAATAGCACATTTAAACTCACTAATGTGGCTTCTTTCTTTCATACTAATCAACATACAAAGCTGAATCTCTTAAAAAAAAAATCAGATTAGCCACCTGGGTTCTTATATCTCTATTAAGTGTATTAAAATGTTTTTCTTATAGCAATGGTACTCTTTGGGATAAATTTGTTTACCTAATTTTTTTCATAATAAACAGTCTCCTGTGAAGATTATTTTAGATAAACATAAATCCATTGCTTGAGAAAGCATTTCAAAGGTAACTTTATCCTATTGTCCTTGAAATTGGTTAATGTGCATTAATAAAAGATCACTCAAGATAAGTTCACACCAAAAGCACAGGCTTTTCATTGACTGGTTAAATCACAAAGCATTAAAGTAAAGTATGGTAGTATTCCTGAAATGAAAAGTAGACAAATATCTTCAAAATTTAAGCTACTTTTTGATATATTACTAGTTTTTCTATTGAATTGTTCACATACTAATCAGAATTTGGAAGCATCTGATAAAATGTAGTGATTGAGAGAGCTTTCCGAGTCTTGGTTTAGCAATGTCTAATGTGGTCACGTAGAGAAATTGATTTTCTTCAGAAATTAATTAATTTTTCATATCGCCCTAAGCTGCAGTTAAAAAGAGTGCATACTTGTCTGTTTTTTCCAGAAATATTGCCTAATCATATTAATACCATTGCCCCAAGGATGAAAAGATAATTGTACAAATGCATTTGGAAATATGTATCACTGAGTATTTATGATTAAATTATGCAAATGACCTAGCTCTCATCCTTTCCAGACCCAGATTGTCTAATTAGGATTGATATGCTGAATAGATGTTCCAGAATTTGAATACAAGCATGTCCAAGGAGCAGAAAATTGGAAATGACAAGGCTGAAATCCAAAGAAAAGTGTCTTTCGTTTCTACACTTTGTTAATGTGCTGTTAGCAGTTGAGGGTTTTTTCCCTCCCTTTGGCTATTTTGTGACTCATGCCCATATTAGATGCAAATATGAGAAATGAACTAAACTTTAGCAAATAGCATTTCATTTCTCTTTGGTGCTTATTTAAAGATAATAAACCCCTGGTCATTCAAAGAGACCATCACTACTAAGCTGCTTCAAACAATGTAAACGTAACCTTAACTGAGTGACTTTTGGAAAAAACTTCCTTTATGTTTGTATCAAATCTTTAATTCAAAACTGGCTCTCCAAACTTTATGGCATACCAATGCAGTATTTTCTAAGGATGTGCTTTCTTGAATATACAGTTTATTCATTTAATTCTTTTACTTAAATACCTACCTCCTTATATTTGGAGAAAACTGTTCCAATAACAGCTCTGATTAGGGGGGAAAAGCAGCACTTTAAATGTAACAATGTTTGAATTTGAAGTCCTCAGCAGGCTTTCTCCCTCATTGATTACACTCATTCATCTTCGATGGAGGGGTGGTAGTGAGGAGGTAGGAAGGGACTGAACTGTCAGGACTCCAGCCTTTGTTAAGCAGCGGGTAGTCACTGCCTCTGAACTCGCCTGGCTCCTGCCTTCCATCTGCAGGATGATGGATTGCTATGTTTAATACATTTCAGCTTTTGTCTGTCATAGTGTGGACAGACAGTACTATCAGTGATTTCAACAGTGATTAGGGAACTGTTTCAAACCCCTCCTATTGGCCAGACAGCTTCCAGGAACGTCTGATGAAACATACTCATTGGCACTCTCACCATGTAAGTGTGCAGTTTGACTAGGCAGAGATTGTACATTCACTGTTTAACCCAGTGCAGAAACCCACTGAGAATTTTACTAGACCATACATTCACTTCAGAACAAGTTACATAAGACAAAATTGTAAGAACATCTGGGGTCTCAAGCTAAAATATCCAAATTAAGATAAATTTGTATTCTTTAAATATCAGCAGCATATGTTTATGGTAAAACTGTATTCTGTAGACTGATGTCAGTTGTTGCTGTGCTCATCAATATTGAGCTTAGCTATATTGGGAGGATAGAATTCGAAGACTATGTTAAAGCAGTAAGACATGACATGGCATGTGCTATTCTGGGATTTGCTGAGCTGTGGGTGCTTTGTGGTTCACAAGTCTAAAGAGTGAGTGATTTCAACAACCAGAGAGCCACTAGGTACAGCTCAATATTTTCCCTGGAGTGTCTTACTCTATTTATAAAACTGGTGCTAAGAAAAATACAGTTAACTAAAGGAAAAGAAAATATGCTTTTAAGCCATTAATAACTTAGGCAAAGTTTTATTTGGAAAATTGAACATATCTAAATCAATGGAATTTTACTAATATTATTACAACAGACCAAATGTAAATTACAATGTAAATTTAAAACTGTATTATAAACATGAAATTTTAACTCTCTTAATAAGTAAGTAATTATCAAAATGGGGCTTTCTTGGTGGCTCAGAAAGATCTATCTGCCAGCGCAGGAGATCCGGGTTTGATCCCTGGGCTGGGAAGATCCCCTGGAGAAGGAAGTGGCAACTGACTCCATAGCCTTGCCTGGGAAATTCCATGGACAGAGGGGCCTGGTGAGCTACAGTCCACGGGGTTGCAAAGAGTTGGATATGACTTAGAGACTAAACAACAACAGCAATAATTATCAAAATAATTCAGCCAAAGTTTTGAAACAAAATCTAAATCAGGAAAATCTGTGTGTTTTCAACTAATCTCTACTAATTGGGAAGAGTAAAGAAAAGTTTAAATAAGTTAGCCCCAAATATTAAATGAGAATAAGAATTCCAGGTCCCCAATTATATTTTGTCTTACTGATGTGCTCTTGACATTGCAAATTTTTTATCTGAGATTCTCTCAGTAAAGGTTTCTGCTTTTGAATATGTGGTTACAAATATGCTATGCCATGCTAAGTCACTTCAGTTGTGTCCAACACTGTGTGACCCTTTGGACTTTAGTGCACCAGGCTTCTCTGTCCATGGGATTCTCCAGGCAAGAATACTGGAGTGGGTTGCCATGCCTTTCTCCAGGGGGTCTTCCTGACCCTGGGGTTGAACCCAAGACTCTTATGTCTCCTCATTGCCAGGTGGGTTCTTTACTACTAACGCCACCTGGAAAGCCCATGGTTATAAACATGCAGTCCCACAAATTCATCCATACACAGCATATCATGTTTCTTTTGAACTGGTTCAGTATCTAAACTTGTTGGCATTTTGACATTGCTGATTTAGTAATAATAAGGACAGGTGGGGCTATAGTTTCTGTGAGTTAAAAAAACATTCATATGTTTTGTAGCTTACCTTGTTCTTTGCTTTATTTTAAAGCTTGTCTTACTGAAACAGTGTTCAGCAACAGCATAAAAATTGTGCACTCATTCAGCATATTATTAAGGAGCCATTCGTCCAAGTGAACCAAAGGTATAGCTCATAGTAGACTTTTGTACAGAAATTACATAACTGGGGTTTAAGCAGATCTGGAATTTCAGATCAAAGCTATTCACAATTTTTATTGCACATAGTGAAAAAATGGACCACCTCACAACATTGTGGTACTGCCTAATCACTCTGATGTGTGGCTGTCAAATCTTTAGTTTTAGAGTATTGCATCTTCATTTATCACCTCCATAGTGTGGGTGAGGGCAGGCAGAGAAGTGGCAGGGTGTTTATTCTTTTCAAGAAGGATAAGATCTGAGGGAGCAGCTATTAGCAGCTCCCATCCCCCGAAATCACTGTGATACATGGAATTTCTACCAAGTCAAATGGAAATGCATGGGTGAGACAACTAGAGTAAAGGTTCCAAGTTTTGAGCTCCCAGCAGCATATTAAATGGAAGAAGAGATGATAGTGAGTTAATACTCTGTTCTAAAACAGAACTATCTCATGGAATGACTGTATCTTACCCAGTGGGAAAGATAGAGGGCAGGAGGAGAAGGGAGTGACAGAGGATGAGATGGTTAGATGACATCACTGACTTAATGGACCTGAGTTTGAGCAAACACCAGGAGATAGTGGAGGACAGGGAAGCCTGATGTGCTGCAGTTCATGGTGTCCCAAAGAGTCAGATATGACTTAGCAACTGAACAACAGCAACAAATATTTAAGGAGGTAATCAGTGGTCAGTGGAAATTTAGGATTAAGGATCTGGCTGGGGGATAGACCTTAAAGAGAGGAAAGGAGCTCTTATACAAATAAAATCTATAGACACTTTCCCTCCAAATATTATAGACAAATCGAAGTGTTTGGCAAATACAAATGTGTTTTTTGCCCATAGGTGAATTATTCAGGATCGGATTTCCTGTAACATTGGGAGTGTGTGTCTGTGTGTGTACACATGCATCCACATGTATACTGTAGGTTGACAACCCCTGATATACACATTGCCAGTCCTATGTTTAGTTAAACACTATAATTACAAAATAATATAAGTCATTTGTCTTACTGTGGTTAAATAAAGACAAAAACGTGTGCTAGAAACTAAATGAATGAGTTTCTCAGGAAGGTAAATGGACAAATTTGCTCTCTGGAAATGTATCATAGTGGAAGAAGGTTAGAACTGCCTTTAATCCACTTCATCCATCTCTAGCCACAGTGAGAGTACACTGGCTTCTGCGTGCGTGCACAGAAGATCTGAGTTTACCGGCCAGCGATTTCTGTTTCATGGGTCCATATTTGTGGGGAAATAAGGAGTCAGGCTGGCAGGTTCAACTTCTTATTTCACCAACTTCCTATAATGATTCTACCTCTAATGAGGTGAATTACTACTGCATGAAAAAGGAGAAAAAAAGGGTTTTGGCCATCTTAGCTAATAAATCACATTGACTGGATGGCTGATCAGATCAATTGTGCATAAATCAGTGCCTTAAAGAGTCTTAAACTAAGATTCTACCAAAGACCATTCGATCCACCAGCTTGTGTAAAGGCATGGTTTCTTGCCCATAGCAAACTGAACAGGAGTCTACAATATTGAAACTGTTAATATGCTGTCAAGTGTTGAAATGAATGTTTTCAGATCTCAAGAACATGGCTGTGATGAATAAAGCAGTTGTGATTGGGCCACATCACCTAATACATTTTTGTCTTCTCTAGTTCACTTTTATTCATTAGCAAGGAATTGTAATTCTCAATACATATATGAAAGTTAACTTTTGAAAGCTTTATCAAGTGTAATTTTGGGAATTGTTTTCCACAAAAATATCATTATGTTATTTTAGGAAGAAATTGTTTTGACTCTCTGAGAGAAGTATTTCATTGCCATTGTAGCTATTATCTGAGATTTACTAATCTATAGACAACTCAGATTTATAAGAACAGTCTGAAAACTTGATTTCAAGTTTCAATTTTATCCTTGACTACATGGGAAATCTTGGATTAGTCAACTGGAACTTTCATACTGTCAAATGTAAAATGGGGATAGTGAAAATAACTTTTCTATTTATTTTAAAAGAAGGTTGTGAGGATAGGAATGTGATAGTAATTATCTGAAAGCACTTCAGAAATAGTAAAGTGCTTTTTAAAAGTTCTTATCTGTTTAGAATCCCACTGTGTGGGTGTGTTAGTTGCTCAGCTATTTTTGACTCTCTGAGACCCCATGGACTGTAGCCTGCCAGGCTCCTCTGTCCATGGAATTCTCCAGGTAAGAATACTGGACTGGGTAGCCATTTTCTTCTCCAGGGCATCTTCCCCATCCAGGGATCAAACCCAGGTCCTTCCACATTGCAGGCAGATTCTTTACCATATAAGCCATCAGAATTCCCATTCCTTTTTAAAAATTGAGATATAACCTACATTTTGTGTAAAGTGTGTGTACAATTATTATATTCTTCAAAGTTGCTAAGAGACTAGATATTAAATGTTCTTACCTAGTTGTGTTTTAAAACTTCTTTTACCAGAACAATGCACAAAAACACAAAGAAAAAAAACCTATGTTGATTCTTGCTATCATGCTCTTCTCTTTTGAAGGAAGTAACAGTAAAATCATAACAATTAAATTCTTCTTTCTTAAAAGGAGAATTTGTGAATTCTGAAAAGTTGCAGCCTTTTTATAAATATAAGGTTATTAAATTTTTATTGGCATTAACTTTCAAACATATGTTAAGTAACAGTTTAACATGACAGAATCTTTAAAAAGGAAGAAAAGATGAAGTATAGCCATAGCATCTGCAAAGGAAATAACTTATTTTGTTTTGAGGAGTATGACATCCAGTATCTGCAGTAACTGCTATGCAACTTTCTATGAAAGCAGGAGATTCTATGAAGTTTACATCAGGTTTTTCTTTGTGCTAAGTCAGGTATTATGAATCTTTGATTTCTTTTTTAAATTGCCTAGAGCATTCCATTTTAGTTAAGTCTGTAGGAATTTTTAACGAAATGCATAACTTATAATTATTCTCTACCAAGAATCTCAAAATCCTCCCAGTGGCTATTTTATGGAGTCTCCTGTTTTGAAAATAAATTTGGGATAGGCGTTCAAGCATCTTAACATGAAATTTGGTGTCTGCCAAATATATGGTGAACTCATCAATATAATATAATGTTCCCTATCTCAGAATACTGTTGTTCTGCTTTGTCTTTAGATTTATGACACGTCTTGACATTTTTGTAAATTATGTAACATACATTGTTTCTTCCATTGTTATATTGTGAAATTTAGTAGGCTGTTGAAATTGGATCTGATTGATTTTCTCCTTGCCATTTGTCTACAAAAGCATCTCATGTCTAAAATTCACCAGTGGAGGGGAAATCCAGGTGGATATCTCTTGCGGCATTCTTCCTTTATGTATGAATAGCTAAAGTTTTGAAATGTTTGTGATCTGCTGTTAACAGCTTTTTAAATACAGTTAAGGAAATGCTTGCTGATAGAAAATCTCCTTACTTCTTGAACTCATCAATTTGTTTTGAAACTTGAAGGAATTTAATTTCTGGTGACTAATAATTACCTCCCCATGATTTTTCTAGGCTATTATCTTGTCTCTATCTTGTTAAAATTCTCTGGTACTTTCTGGCACATGGTGGACATTCATTACAAATATAATTGACTTTTTTATAGAATTTTTCTTTGGATATTTTGAATTTTATTAAAATACTCTTATGAGATTCTTAATTTTGGAGTGTTTTAGTTATAACCAAGAAATTAAAGCATAGATACAGTATATATGTTCTAGATTTTTATGTCGAAATAAAAACAGAATGAAAGTATATTTAACATTAGTTCTTCAGCATAATAGAAGATGTCTTAAATTCTGGAATATGTCGCATATTCTTGCAGTAGTTTAAGCACAAATATTTAAATGTTGTGACTCTTCATACATGTGTAATTTACTAAGATTGATATTTTATCTTTATTATTTTAATCAAATTATTAATTGAAGTTAATCTATCAGATTAATTATGAAAGATCATAAAAATATAATTTTTGAAGTACCTAAAAATTTTAATTGAGAGGCCAGACAAAAAGTAAAAGTATATATGTATGCAATATAAAGCATTACCATTATACTAAAAATTATAGTTACTATTATTAGTGATTGCTATTTGCTAGATGTTATCACTTTCACTCCCCATAATAGCCCTAAGAGGTAGGTTCTATCTGCGTTTAAAGGAAGATGAAGACACTAAGAGTTAGAGCAGTCAACTCTTGACTTGACCCAGGCCCCACAGCTAGTACCTGGGTAAAGATACTAGCTACTACATAGCAAGTAGAGGGAACAGAACTCAAGAAGTTTCATTCTGGGAGTTTTATTTTCTATTTTTCTATTCAAATAATTATTAACTAATGACTCTAATCTAGACTGAAGTTTGAAGATAAGTTATTTGAAAATAATGGCAATAATATAATTCTATCAAAAATATTCAAGAGATAATGAGTGTATTTTGTGAATCTGTAGCAGTTTAGTAGTTTCATTAGAGAACATTAACTTTATTTTACATTAAAGATGTAGGGTAAGCCAGTTATAGTTTCTTTATGAGAAATATAGGCATGACATTAAATTTTATATTTGTTTGCATTGTAGATTAATTTTCATTGTCTCTTTAACTAAATGTTAGAAGCCTATGGTATGTCCGTCCAAGTACAAAGTGTATTTTCTTACTCTCTTTTTATTTCTTAAAAATCTGTTACAGTGTATTTTAAAAGTCCTTTAGTTCATTATCATCAATGGACAATTACAGCAAAACAAGTTGTATAGATAAGGTCAAATTTTGCTCATAGATAAAATTTGAAATAATTGCAATTTTAATTTAATTAATCCATGACTTTAGATCAATGGTTAACTGTGGGGAGAAAATATTTGAGTAAGTGGGTTTAATTCAGTTGTAGTTCCAGTCCTTTTTTTGACACATTCTCATTCCCATTCTGTACCTGTTTTATGGTTCCATTTGAACAGTACTGTCAGAGTAAGTGACTTTCCTGGTGGCTCAGACGGTAAAGCGTCTGTCTACAATGCGGGAGACCTGGGTTCAATCCCTGGGTCAGGAAGATTTCCTGGAGAAGGAAATGGCAACNCACATTCTCATTCCCATTCTGTACCTGTTTTATGGTTCCATTTGAACAGTACTGTCAGAGTAAGTGACTTTCCTGGTGGCTCAGACGGTAAAGCGTCTGTCTACAATGCGGGAGACCTGGGTTCAATCCCTGGGTCAGGAAGATTTCCTGGAGAAGGAAATGGCAACCCACTCTAGTACTCTTGCCTAGAAAATTCCGTGGACGGAGGAGCCTGGTGCAGGCTACTGTCCATGGGGTCACAAAGAGTTGGACACAACTGAGCGAAGTATAAAAAAAGTGTTAGTTGCTCAGTCATGTCTTACTCTTTGCACCCCCTGGACTTGTAGCCTGCCAGGCTCCTCTGTATATGTAATTCTCTGAGCAAGAATACTAGAGTGGGCAGCCATTCTGAGTAAGCCACTCCTCTTGCTGAGAGGTTATCACTCCCAATGGATATAAATAGGTTATTTTTGAAAGCTTGAAAACCACTCATCTGAGCATGTAATTTGGATTTAAACATTACTTGTATAGGAGATAAAGCCTACTATAGGCAGAGTTTGTGATAACTCTTCCCATTTTTAAACTGGGAGGTAGCCATGGGCAGTTTAAGGTGGTATCTGTTTTCCTGCATTTATTGTTCTTAGGAATAAACTTCCTCATCCATTCTCAGTTATCCATCTGGATGCCTTCTTCCATTCAAGTAGCTTGCCCTTCTTTTTGATGTCTTTAGATCTCTTTTTCCCCTAATTTCTTTTTCACAGAAGAAAAAGTACTTGGTATTTTGGCATCTTTGTACTCTGTATGAAAAACTTGTCATTTATCAGATCGGCACATTGCTGCAATGTGCAGGTTCCTTGGTGGGGAAGGTGCATCACTTTTTGCATTTATATCTATTCACTTTAATTCAAGTGTGGGAAATAATGCTTTTTTCACCAGGTAGGTATCATGCGAGGAAGGTGATGGAACTTTTATTATTTCAGTGTATCTACAGTTAAAATAAGGAATTTACTGTGGTAAGAGCTAAATATTTTGAGTTTTTCTGTTAATGTTTAGTGTCTCATCAAAGTCTCGCGTAAATAATATATGGCATAGATCAGGAACAACACTATCATTTCTTATTCATTCAAGAGAGAAGATAACAGAGTTTATTTACAGTATTTCTCTGTGACTTCTGTATTTTAAATGGTGGTTTGCTAAATTACATCAAATGTATGTTGAACAAGTGGCACATGCCTTGATGTTTCTATAGCTTTATGCCCATCTATCGTTGACCCTACTAGTGGACTCATTACAGAGCTCTCCCATGGCCTCCCGTTCTGGCCCTGGTTGCCTGTCCTGCATGATTTGAACTATTTCCTCACAATCTTGTCTTTTCAAACGAATAATACTAAGTGAAATAAAGTAAATTCATGGACGTAAATTCATTCACTAGTTCTGCTACAAATTTTAAGTACATCGAATTGTTCTGTTTTAAATTGTTCATTCTCTTTAGATTCTCAAATCTTTATTCTTTGTTTGTAACTTTCAGTGCTAGGATTCAGAGCAGAGACTTTTCTCTGGAAAGACAAGAAAGGCTGAAGGAAGCGGCTCCATTTTTACTTTGGCTAGAGACCTCTGTCCTAAAGATCTGACTTTGACTTTTCCTCTTACGAAATTTGATTTTTTGCATTTATGACTTCTCTAAGGAGACTGTCACTCTGTTTCGCAATGTACTCATTTAAATGTTTGTAAGAAATACACACATCAGGTTTAAGCATTAAGCAAAGCTGCCTGTAACTTTCATAATAAGTGTCTTTCCAGCTGATCCTAATATGCATGGTCCATGTGCTTTTTCCTTGGCCCAACGTATTATTGCATCAAAGAACACTTCAATTGGGTCTTGGCATATAGTATGTCTAAACTGAACTTTTTCTTCACTTGTATGGGTCTAATAAACAAAGAAAGTTTCTTGGGGAAACTTAAATTTTATTATAGGGCATTAAACTTGGAATTTAGAGTACTGTTGTTTTCAAAATTGAATAGAGTCCTAGAAGCATCAGGATTATATTTTAAATTTCTCAGGTGACATAGGGTAGTAAAAAGGAAGCCAAACAGATTTTCCATAGAGTAGTGGTTTCAATATTGAAATGTTAGAAGTACCTCTGGTTCACCAACTGTGAAATGTTATTGGAAATTAAGATTCCTTCAAAGGAGATGTGTCTCACCTGAGCTCACTTTGTTTGCTAGTTTTCTAAGAAGACATACAGAAGTGAAGTGAAGTGAAGTCGCTCAGTCGTGTCCGACTCTTTGCGACCCCATGGACTGTAGCCTACTAGGCTCTTCAGCAAGTAAGAAGAATAGATACCTTTTGACTGGGAAATCATTTTTCATTCTGTTATCGAACTTGCTGAGTAAGTTATAGGATAAATATTTTAAAATTTAGATTTGAATAATAGGTGATTATTTAAGTGTCTCCTCTGTTTTTTTTTTTTTTTTCCTCATCTCTACTAACAGTTCCTCATCATCCTTCAATTCTTTCCCATTTTTCCAAGTCTCTTTGGGGTTCATCTTCTTCCTGCACTCTTCAATTTACTAAGCTCTCAGTGTCCTTTATAAAGTTCACACTGTGGAATGATATTTCCTATTCTTCTATCAACACTGTTTTTTTGCAAGGCGCTGCTGCTGCTGCTAAGTCACTTCAGTCGTGTCCGACTCTGTGTGACCCCATAGACGGCAGCCCACCAGGCTCCCCCATCCCTGGGATTCTCCAGGCAAGAACACTGGAGTGGGTTGCCATTTCCTTCTCCAGTGCATGAAAGAGAAAAGTGAAAGTGAAGTCGCTCAGTCTGTCCGACTGTTAGTGACCCCATGGACTGCAGCCCACCAGGCTACTCCGTCCATGGGGTTTTCCAGGCAAGAGTACTGGGGTGGGGTGCCATTGCCTTCCCCATGCAAGGCGCTAGCCTAGGTATTTCCCTTAACTCTCATGATAGTCCTATCTCCATTTTAGAGGAGGGTACTGAGTTACAGCGGAGAAGGCAATGGCAACCCACTCCAGTACTCTTGCCTGGAAAATCCCATGGATGGCGGAGTCTGGTGGGCTGTGGCCCATGGGGTCGCTAAGAGTCAGACACGACTGAGCGACTTCCCTTTCATTTTTCCCTTTCATGCATTGGAGAAGGAAATGGCACCCCGCTCCAGTATTCTTGCCTGGAGAATTCCAGGGGCCGGGGAGCCTGGCGGGCTGCCGATTATGGGGTCGCACAGAGTCAGACACAGCTGAAGCGACTTAGCAGCAGCAGCAACTGAGTTACCTAGAAGTTAGATAAATCGCCCAAGGCAATGGGTGCTAAATGAGGCGGTGACCTCAGGGATTCTAGTTCCAGATCCTACCGTTCTAACTACTAAAAGACCCTTATCCTAAGGAGAGGTGCCTATACTCATTTGAGTTTTAGCTTTCTCGCTTGCCAATCAGGGAGGCTAACACTTACACAACAAGATGAGGGTTTAAGGCAAGGAGCGCAAATTAAATCACACAGAAATCAAAACTACATATATGTTAGTAGGAATACATAGAGGTAAGGAAGAATTCAATAAATATCCTTTGCCAGATCCTATTTGGGAAAGAGAGTTCAAAAATTAGCACTTACGGTCAATCGGTGTGAAATCCATGGTGACCAACTTCTTGGCAGCAGTTCTGCAGTGACCTTAGAAAGTTATAGGCTGGTTTTCCCTGTTCCTAGACAGTCAGTCGCACTCAGCAGTACTTGTTTGTCTCCAGTATTACAAACAAATGTGTTTGCTTAGTGAAAACAGCCACCATCCTGAGCAGTCTCAAGCCTGGCAACTATAACCAAATTTAATTTTCACCTACATTTTACAGTTTATTCATGGTAGGAAGTGTTTCTAGTCAAACATCCTTCCAGTGGACTAAGAAAAATGGGCATTTTCTGTCAGACCAAGAGTTTCAACTTTGGGGTTTTATTAAAGATGAAATTAAATAGAGAATTGCTTTCTCATTAGAAAATAGGTAGAATTACATTTGCAATTCTGAGTTGCTGTACCATACATATTAATACTATCAGAAATCCTGGGAGGAAAATATTGCAGTGCATAAAGCAGAATTCAGACAGGAAACAGATAAATATCAATACATTTTTCTAGTTAAAATCTTGTGATTTCACAACACTGTGTGTGTTTTGTGTTTCAGAAAATACTGTGGTTATCAGGAAAATGAAAGTCTTCTTTATGAAAATTACCTTTAGAGGCTCCTAAAACGTAAAATGCTCCCTTAGGCATGTAAAACAGTGGTACCACCATAATGTAGACATGGGCTAAGACTTTTTTGGTGTTCTTCCTTAATTTTACACCTGCTCTTTATCATTGTTTTAGACAGAGGAAAAGTGATAAAGTCTTTGTCCAAGTTCATAAATCATATCTCTCTTGAAATCCAAGCTTAAAGACTTGAATAAGAACAAAATTAAAATCAAATTTATCTGCTCAGATACTGGCATGGCCTTTAGGACTTGACTGCATTCTTTTTACATGTTTTATTGCCTTGCTCTATTTTTCTTTTTATCACCTCCTTTTCCGTTTATTCATTTTGCATTATTCTTTACCCTAATTTTGTAGTATTAGCAAAGTATCCATCTACGTTAATGAATTTAAGTATTCTGAAATTAAAGCAAAATAAGCAAACATAATTGTGCAAATACCTAGAATGATACCTTTAAAAACAGGCCCTTGTTATTTTCTAGGGATTGGTCATTGGCCTGGGTGGAGATCACAGATCAGGGTATATCTGTTAACTAGGATTCGGAGATTGGGTGGCAAATAGAGATACTGACCACCTCAGGAAGGGCTGTTTGTTATACAGTAAAGGAATTTGAAGATTATTTGGTAGATGATGAAAAATAATCAGAAGATTTTTTTCTTCTGGGAGATTTTTAATTAGAGAAGTATGATATGATTGAACTTTTGGTCTGGATAGGTAATTGTGATCCTCAGAAGGCTGAACTAATAGCATTTTTAAACTAGAGACTATGACAGTAATCCAGTTTGAAATAGCCAAGGCAGCAACAGTGAGGACTGAGAGAGGAAAAAAGAAAGAAGAGAAATTAAAATGGACTGAGTAAAATGTGTGGGGAAGGAGTCAGGAAGGGCTGTTTGTTATACAGTAAAGGAATTTGAAGATTATTTGGTAGATGATGAAAAATAATCAGAAGATTTTTTTCTTCTGGGAGATTTTTAATTAGAGAAGTATGATATGATTGAACTTTTGGTCTGGATAGGTAATTGTGATCCTCAGAAGGCTGAACTAATAGCATTTTTAAACTAGAGACTATGACAGTAATCCAGTTTGAAATAGCCAAGGCAGCAACAGTGAGGACTGAGAGAGGAAAAAAGAAAGAAGAGAAATTAAAATGGACTGAGTAAAATGTGTGGGGAAGGAGGAATGTGTTGGCACTAACTTTGTGTTTGATTAACAAGGCTGTCAGTCATAAGACCATGAGGAAAAGAAGGAGGAGAAGGTTTTAATAAATACAAGTAAGTCCGTTTTGAAGGCTTTGAGTTCAAAATTGTGAATTATCCAGGTGATGTCAGAAACACATATTGAGGATTCAAGGGAAAAATCAAGAGTGATCCATCAATTTTATTGTGAATTTTTAGAGAAATATTGAGGTAGAATATGGGTTGTGGCCATCAAGTAATAAATGAGATTTTCCAAGGATTTGATATTAATGAATTGACAAAATTATAATGCTCTCTTTGATGTTTAAAATAACACTGCTTTTTGTGTCTTCTGGCTTAAATAACTTTTTGAAAACTGTATACATGAACTTTTTACATGAAAATTATTCTTAATTCCCTGAGGTCAGCTATTTTCCATTACGAATTATTCAATGTTAAATGGCAGTCAGAAATAGAGACTGTCAGAGAGCAGGTCTTCTATGCTGCTGAGTCATGATTGTGACCCTAAGAAATAGCTTTATTGTGTTTGATTCTAAGCCTGTGATAATAACAAGTGTCAAAAGATGAGAACAATCTGTATCAGAATTTGAAAAATACCATTGATTAAAAATGAAAGCTCTGTTAACAGAGCTCACCTGAAGCTCTCGGCTGACCTTTTGGTAAGAAAGCTGCTACAAACCAGAGTTAGGCTCCGTGGAAGGCAGCAGAAGATCCAATTTGCAGACCGAGTTTATAGGCTGACGCTGGGTGATTAAATCCAATATTAGGACGCAGGACCGGTGTTAAGGATTGTGCTTTAAAATCAACATTAATAATTACAAACAGCAAAGGAATATCATGACACCATTTAAAAGGCAAGAGCGCATGATCTACTATAAATCAATCTCAACACTAATAAACTAAGACTGTTTTAGAATTACTTTTAAACTCAGTGTTGTCATACCAGATGCCCTACAAACCTTAATGCACTTGTGTTTTGGTGACATTTCTTTCAAGGGATTGATACCAGAATTTTATTTCTTATATCCTCATTTTATTAATAATTCTATTTATCTAATCATAGCTGCTGCTGCTGCTGCTAGCTAGTCAATCTAATTCTTAGATTCTGTATAAAAGACTCTTCTGTACAAAATTAGTGAGTTTTTATCCGCCTAAAATGTCTTTGTTAAAAAAGAGAATACAATTATGATCAGGAATAATTTAGAGAGCTAATATAATCATATTTATTAGAGAATAATGTACTGTGCTCACCAAACCCCTTTTTATTAAGATTCTTCTGTCAATATGACTCTCCAGTGCTGTACAAAAAATAAATAGCAGCAGTTTTACCTGAACACTTCAAAATATCAGCTTTCTACTAATAAGAATTATCCCACTCTGCATGAGTCTACCAGTTTGCATTTAGTTTTGAGTTTATATTTCTATTGTATCTGTTTACTAATCATTAAATGCAATATCATCATGATTTTGAAATTTAAGCTCATGTAGCCTTTGCTAGTAGGCACTGCTTAGACTTTTCATACTGACATGTCTGCTGGCCTGCCTTCAGACTTTTCCTCTAAAAAGGTCACTATTGATTTGATTGGTGAGGGAATATAAGCAGTGCCAGCTTTGTTTGTTTATGTGTTTAGTTCATTTTAGGCTTAACCATTGTTGCCCATCTATACTTTATACCTACGTGGGAGAGGACAGTGATAACTGGGAATCATCATTACCCAAATTTCCAACTCAGTTGTTGTTAAATTCTCACCACTTAACTTTGGCAGAATGTTAAAAAAACATTTGAGAAATGCTACTCTCCAACTGAGTAAATTACGCCTTCCTTGAATGCCTGTAAATATAGGGTGTCTTTAACACTGAAGTTGATGAGTTACTTTTTCATAGTAGATCTAGCCCTGGGGTTTCTTTGGAAGGAATGATGCTAAAGCTGAAACTCCAGTACTTTGGCCACCTCATGCGAAGAGTTGACTCATTGGAAAAGACTCTGATGTTGGGAGGGACTGGGGGCAGGAGGAGAAGAGCACGACAGAGGATGAGATGGTTGGATGGCATCACTGACTCGATGGACGTGAGTCTGAGTGAACTCCGGGGGTTGGTGAGGCCTGGCGTGCTGCAATTCATGGGGTCACAAAGAGTTGGACATGACTGAGCGACTGAACTGAACTGAACTGAGTAGATCTACCCAAATGTTTTCAAGAAAGAAGTTTTATATATTATCATATGTGTAAGATTCCTCAATGCATAGAGATTTTATTTAAAATAAATTTTAATGAGGTAGTATATTTAGTAAATATTACCTTACGTTTGCTGCTAGAGAATAGTACATATGCATTTTGCCCTTAATCTTTCCTAATTTCACATTGTTATTACCCTCCATTTACTGCTCAACAGAACCCCCCAAAACGTACATGTGTATAAGTGTGCATGCATGAAGTGAGTATGATTTTCATCTGTTTTGTGCATCTGTTCAATACATATTTGTTACACACTAAATAAGTAGCAGGCATTCTTCTTGGTGCTTTGAATACACCAGTGAGTATAATTGACCCAAATCTCTACCTTCATGGGGCTTATATTCCTGCAGCCAGAGTTGGGGTGGTCAGAGAGAAAATAAATAATAAACATAATATATACATAAATAGCATAGTTTTAAGGTGATAAATATGATACAAACAGATTGGGGTGAGGGAAGTTTGAAATGTGTGCATTGGACAGTTGAAATTTTAAATAAAGTGGTCAGAAGAGGCCTCGTTGAGAAAATAATAATTTGAGTCAGTCCAAAGACATTTGAACAAAGCTTATTTCTCTTGGTGTTTTCTCTAACTTTGATATCCAGCTTAGCAAAGGAGGGAAGTGTGGGTCAGAGTCGGTGAAATGAGGCTTTTCCTTTTATATGAGTAAGGAAAGGTTAAAAATTGATAACTATTCAAAGGTACAAGAGCATGAAATAACATATAGATAAAACTTAGATTTTTAAAATCTGTCTCTACCTCTTGCTGTCTCTGTAAACTTAGTTCTTATAAGAATACAAGTTTCTATTTACCCACCTCTAAAAGTCAGATGATAATACTTAGCTTATATCAAATAGAATCATTTCTATTAAGGGCTTAATACAGTGACTGACATATTAACTACTCAATAAACATTAAGAATTATTTTTTAATTTAATATTGTAACTTTATTTTTTGAAAATGCAGAATTTTTCAAAGTCTACCAAATAGAGCTTTCTTTTTAAAGAGAAAATATTAAGAATTTTCCGTTATAGTACATTTTTTTATGGTCAAAGAAATATATGTGATTTGTAATATTTTGGGTGCAAAATCTGATCAAAACAAGGTAAGACTGTTACCAGTACCTCAAGCTGAGTATCCAGGATAAACTCTGTATTTAAGGATTCTGTCCTTATTTGGAGTTTCATAGATGTATTTTAATTTCTCAAGTTGGTAAATAGACTCAAGTGATTACTATTTATTTAGCTTGTCTTGTGTCTAGTTGCTCAGTGTTGTCTGACTCTTTGCGACCCCATGGACCGCAGCATGCCAAGTTCCTCTGTCCATGGAGACTGTCCAGGCAAGAATACTGGAGTGGGCTGCCATGTCCTCCTCCAGGGGATCTTCCCAATCTAGGGATCAAACCCAGGTCTCCCCTAGGAGGATTCTTTACCAGCTGAGCCCCCAGGGAAGCCCTAGTCTGTCTTAAGAGATATTAAAAATTAGAAATGCATTAGGGAATTTCCATGTCTGGGTATCTTTAAAAGGTACTAGAACAATTTTAGTAGAATATTAGAAAGCCAGTCTATTACGCTTTAAACTTCCTTATTTTGACATTTCTTCTCCTGAGTAACTGACTTTCATCACACCCAGAATGGCACGTAGGACAACCATAACATTTACTGGCCAAACTGGAACACAGAATAAACACAGGCAGTGTTAACGATTATGCTGTGACAACAGGTAAAATCTAGGACCATCCTGGGCAAATAAACTGTGGGATCATGGAGTTACAGAGCAGCTTTTCCACTAACACATAGAGGTTCTAGCCCACGGTTTAGGGATGAGCAGTCTTAAAAAAGTATGAGATAATTGTTACCTCAGGGATAATTTGAGTAGACAAAACAAAATTACCTTCCTTGGAGGCAGGCCAGGAGTGCAGAATTCTTGCCCTTGTTTCTTATTTTCATTTTAATAAGGGTTATAGAGTTTCTCATGAATACCAGTGGTTACAAAATTGATTAAAAGCTAGTTTCAGTTCATACTTCTTAAGATCTCTTTTTAAGTAAGACGTCTTCAAGTCTTTTTGCTTCATTTCTTGTATTTATACACATCTCAATAAACAAGGCCTGGATTTGCCTTGGCAAGCATCTCGTTTACCAAGAGTACAAGCCAGTTTGTTTTTGAATAGACTGATAGTTACTGTTTTCAAATATCTGTCTTTTTTCTGTTTTGGTCTTTGGTGAGCATGTATGTGAGCTGACATTTCCAGTGTTTTAGCCACAGTCTTCACCAACAAATACGTCCAGAGAAGAACGATTTTGATAGGGAACTGGGGAGAAACAGGAAGAATTTTGGCAGGCCTGCTTTTTCTGTCTCCTTGTGTTCTGTCTGACCAGCCAGATTCTGGAGTGAGCCTCAACATTAAATTCCTCTACCACGTGTGGACAGCCAGTAAGAGAAAGAAGAGTTGGGATAAGGAAGGAGTCAAAAAAGCAGAGGTATAAACACAGTTGTGTTTTTTAAAATGCTAATATATCAGAATCTACTTAGCTTCCAAAAGTTATGCTCCTTCTCTCTTCTCACATCAAGAATGCATACATTATTTCTATGATCTGAAATGAGTATTATTCCCAGTATCTTATATCAAATGCATATTTGCTACACACAAATATGACTCCTGATATCATATTAGAGTCACAATTTTTTTTTGTTTCTTGCAATCAGTGTGTTAGTTTTAGGTGTATAACAGAGTGCTTCAGGTGTGTGTGTGTGTGTGTGTGTGTGCGTGCACCTTTTGTTGTTGTTCACTCATCACGTTGTGTACAACTCTGTGACCCCGTGGACTATATAGCACACCAGGCCTCCCTATTCCTCACCATCTCTTGGAGTTGGCCCAAGTTGATGTCCATTGAATTGGTGATGCCATCCAACCACCTCATCCTCTCTTACCCTCTTCTCCTCCTGCCTTCAATCTTTCTCAGCATCAGGGTCTTTTCCGATGAATTGCCTGTTCACATCAGGTGGCCAAAGTATTGGAGCTTCAGCTTCAGTATCAGTCCTTCCAATGAACATTCAGGGTGTGTGTATGTGTATATATGCCTTTTTAGATTCCCTTCCATTATAAGTTATTACAAAATATTGAGTGGAGTTCCCTGTGCTATATAGTAAGACCTCGTTTATCTATTTTATATATAGTAGTGTATATATATTCATCTCAACCTCCTAGTTTATCCCTCTTCCCCTTCCCCTCTAGTAACCATAAATTTGCTTTTTATATCTGTGAGTCTCTTTCTGTTTTGTAAATAAGTTCATTTTTCATTAAGATTGCATTAAGATCCTATGTTAATTGTCTTCCTCTTATCTGGCTCACCTCACTTCGTATGATAATCTCTAGGTCCATCTTTGTTGCTGCAAATAGAGAGTCACAATTTTTGAAATGTGAAAAACTAAACCAATTTTAATAGTGCATAAAAAAGTACTTACTGAAATGCTAAAATGGCTACTATACCTTTTATAAAGAGAGTGAGTCAAGCGCAGGCTAGAGAGAGGGGTAGTGAGGTAACAGAGGCATAAAAAAGTGTATGGAATTATTTGCTGAATTCTTCAGGTTCTGGCTTCATTCTTGGGACTACTTTCCATTATAGAGGTAGTGATTCCAGCGATGATGTCCCATTATAGTATTTTTAGAGGTGCTCTTGGGCACCATAGCTTTAGATAGTAGAGATCAGGTGGATATTCAGGGTCTTTGAGGCTGGTTTACTTCCCTAGTTTGTTATATGAGAACCTTGCATCATCCATTTTGCCTCTAATCACGTTTTCCTTTTCTGGTGCGTGCTTTGCTCATAACCTCAGTTTTATATCATAACACTTGCTGTATCAGCACCCATTCTCTTTCCAGTGCTCAGTTTTAAACAGCCTCATTATGAAAAATATAGTACTTAAAAACATGGCATAAATGTGAATTACTTCAGTACAGATAAAGAGATTATTGAGAAATGCACTGACTGCTGAACTAACTTTATCCTAAGGGGCATTTCACTATTTTAATTGATTTTTTTTTCTGTCTATTTTATTAAAAGAGTCCTTGGAGAAGGTAAATGGTAGATTACTTCCGGAAACAAAGGAACGCAACTTATCTGTTATGACTACCAATGTGTCCATATTTCTGTAAAGTTAAACATTTTCTCATCATTTCAAAATAGCATATAATGATGAATAAAATGATGAGGAACATTAGTTATAACTCTAGCTAGTGTCTACTGAATTTCTAAGCATCATGTGCAATATGGGAAAATTCACATACCTTTTACTTCTCTGTGGCAGTTTTTTGACAAGAATAGGGCTCACAATTTATTGTGTCAAATATAGTAGTTATTAAAATATTTTCTTATGCTTCCCTTATAGCTTAGTTGGTAAAGAATCTGCCTGCACTGCAGGAGACCTGGGTTTGATCCCCGGGTCAGGAAGATTCTCCTGGAGAAGGGAAAGCTACCCACTCTAGTATTCTGGCCTGGAGAATTCCATGGACTGTATATGGTCCATGGGGTTGCAAAGAGTCGAACACGACTGAGCATCCTTCACTTTCACTTTGACTTCTGAAAGCCATGCATTTGATGTCAAGTCAAAATTACATGACACTGTCAGAGGTCTTTATGATATCTCTAAATTACAAAAGTTTAGATGCCTAAATAGTCTTATAAATCTCAGTGGTTCAAAGGCTTATAAAACCCTCAGGTTCTGTTACCAGATCTCAGAGTTAGTTAGTTTGCAATGTTCATACAAGCTCAGATAGAGTTAAATTTAAAGTTCAAGCATCATTGGTGGTAATTTAGTTGCAAAGTTGTGTCTGACTCTTGTGACCGCATGGACTATAGCCTGACAGGCTCCTTTGTCTGTGGGATTTCCCAGGCAAGAACTCTTGGAGTGGGTTGCCATTTCCTCCTCCAGGGGATCTTTCTGACCCAAGGATCGAACCTGCATCTCCTGTGTCTCCTGAATTGGCAGGTGGATTCTTTACCACTGAACCAGAGAGGATTCCCTCAAACATTATTGCATGCTAAGCAACTTCAGTTGTGTCCAACTTTTTGCATCCCCATGGACTGTCGCCTGCCAGACTCCTCTGCCCATGGAATTCTCCAGGCAAGAATACTGGAGTTGGTTGCCATGCCCTCCTCCAGGGATTCTTCCTGACCCAAGGATTGGACCACGTTTCCTGTGGCTCCTGCACTAGCAGGCAGATACTTTACCACTGAGCCACTGGAGAAGCCCCAATTACTGCTCCCCCCAAATTGGTTGATGTAATAAAAATCATGACGTTACATGATGTGTTTATAAATCATAGTGTACACCTCTGTTTTCTACTCTTTCACTTATATTTTAAGTGATGGTATGTGCAGAGTAGGTTTAATTTACATATATTTTCCTCTCATATGTAGAGGATAAACCTTAGATCTTTGTCATTTAGACACAGGAAGACAAAGTCAAATGTGTGGACGTGTAAGTTCTTCATGGCTTCTCAAAATACTCAGATGTGTTTGAGTAGATGGGACCCATATCCAGGAGACCACAGAGCCCATCACTCAGCAGGTCCAGGGCCCCAGCTGCAGGCATCCCTCAGCCAATCTTCCCAATCTCCCTGGCCCAGTTGCTGCACATGGATCCAGTATTCTGGGATTTTTTTTTTTAACATCACTGTTGCCTCTTCTCTATTAAATATTTTCCTTCTTCGTGGTCTTCAAAACTTTTTCCTCAAATAGATCTAAGGAAAGGACATTTTGAAGGAGGGATGACGTCTCCGTTAATATCTTTCTGAAGCCATATGGGCTTCATTTTCTCCAAAAAAAAAAAAGGAATTCAGTTTACTTTTCTTGATTGCCTTTTCTCCAAAAAAAAAGAAAAAAGAAAAAAATGCTGAAACATTTATTTCTTCCCTTTTTAGAATCAGTAGGAGATATTTAAGTATAAAAACAGTGTTAGCTTTCCTATTTAACTTACCAAATACATTAAAATGATAATAAACAAAAAAGAGAAAATAAACCAATTCACTTGAAACTGATGAGCTGTCTACCATGCCTTTTCTAACATTTTCATATTTCAGTTAGTGGAAAGTGTCATGTTGAGAAATTATACTGATCAAAACCTACATTTGAAGAAGTTCTTCTTCTATCAAACATTAAAAAAAAAATAATTCGTTCTAAATCTAACTAATGTCTATTTGAGTTTTAAGTATCATTTTGCTGTTAGGCAAAAATGAACTCATTTTATTCATCTACAGCAGCTTTTTGATAAGATTGGAGGTTGCAACTCATCAGAAATTACTATTAAAACAGTTTCTTAGCTTAACTTTTCCTATTTCCCATATTAAAAAAATAGACAAGTACACTTCTTTTTATGTTTATGTAAACCCCAGGCATTTCAGCTAATGTTTACTTTTAACAATATCTAATATGTTGGAGTCAAATTATTTTACTATTGTGTAGAACAGTATGCCTGTTTTAAAAATGAATTGTTGCCTTACTGTTTGTGTTCAAGAGCGATGATATGCATTTAGAAGAAATAAATATTCTCTTCTTTTGTCAGTAAGAGACCCACTTCATTTATTCCTATTTAGTTGTCTTCTTTTTTGGTTGGGATTTAGACTAATGAGAAAATCTCCGAAAGATTCTTGACTGTCTAAACACCAAGCACGCTAATGCTTCTCAATAGAAATAACACAAGAAATGCGTTCAAAGACAATACGTCGCCTGAGAAATTCTTGTGTGCTGACAGCTCTCCAACAGTGTTGTCACAGCAGGAAGACATCAGTTGAAGAAACAGATAGTGACCTCAAAAAAAGTCTGGTCAGCAGTGTGGACAGGGTTTCACAAGATTATAAATCACCCCAGGGTCACTCTGTTCCCACCATAAAGAGAGCATGGTCGTTTTATTGTAATCTAATAAGAGATGGGAGCAAAGGACAGCTCCAGTGTGTGTTTGCAAAAAAAAAAAAAAATTCTTGATTACAGTTTCAAAACTATACAGTTTCCCTCCTATTGAAGTGCAGATTATAGGGGTTAAGGCCATGTTAGTATTGGATTACCTTTTATAGCTGTATGTTATCCTCCAGTTCATGAATCAGAAAGTACTTAAATTAAACTGAACATTTGGGAGTAATCCCAGTATGCAGCAGGGTGATACAAAATTAATCATGATTTGGTGATTATTAAGCCTTTCATTGGAAGGGGGTCTTTCACAGAATCAGAATAGTAAATCTCCAGTGGGTAGATATATATATATATAAATGACAAAAAAATGTGTATAACAAGTTACATTAGTATTGGTTTCATGCGGAAATGATTTAATAGAAGAAAACATGCCTTTATATAAAACTGTAAAAGAGATACAAACATTAAGTCTGGAAAGAATCACTAGCAGATTTGACTGTTTCTCGTATTCTTACTATTTATAATACTAACTTGTATTTGCAAGTTTGCATATTTATTTTTATATGCTTTTAAACTAAATGGGTACTAAATATATTAAACAATCTATTCTGACATGAGTGAAGCTAATAATTTCATATTTAAAATATTTAGGAATCAGAAAATCATTCTAATTAGATTAAGGGTTTCTGAGGAAATGGTAGCCGTAAATTTGAAGGAAAACTCCAGCTTTGATGACATTTAAAAACAGACATGCCTCTTCCTTTAACCTAACTGCACTTGATGTGGTGGTGAAAAGAAGGCTTTAACTTTATTCAGTCATTTTATCATTTATACTTAAGCTTCGTCTTCAGCACTATTTGATCTATATATATTTCTGGGACATAATCAGACGTCTTACCATTTAAATAGATTTTATTCCCTAACTTATCGCCTTTGCTTTGTCAGTTCGTTCCTCTGGAACCATGCTGACATCTAGAGATAACTCCTATCAGTCTTAGGCTATTGACTGAATTTTGATTGTGAAGAAGTCATCACTTAGAGTAGAGAAAAACAGAGTGAGGTGTTATTGCTGAGGATATATTTTATGCTACGGGTCCAAAACCCAAAGGTAAATAAGACGGAGTCTGTAGCTCTTCATTTTTTATTAGGTATGAGATGGACTCTGCAGGCTGTGTTTGTTCCCTGTTTTCCCTGTAGAAGTCACAGACCCCATGGTTTTTCTCTCATTTACTTTCTTGAGCAGAGATGAATGTGAAAGGGAATACAGACTCTCGAAGGATATTAGACTGGTCGGTTAAACATAGTGGGTCTTTAATTCATCTCAGTTTATTTTCCAGTTGTCAATTTCTCTTTGCTTCTTCTTCATTTATATATGCTTAAGTAGATGAAATCTGCTGTGTCTCTTTGACTAGTAATTTCTCCAGTGCTGCTAAAAAGTGAACTGGAAACTGGAAATGATCAATATCCAGGTAAGTTCCTTTACTTTCTGAATATAGACAGCACTACTTTTGAGACTTTCGCAGCCTCCTTTAACCCAGAGAGCAAAAGCTCTGAATGTCATTGCAAATTCACCAGGACAATAGTAACCAAATCCTTTCTAACTTATTCTAACTTTTACTGTGTCTCCCAGTGACTGCAATAAGAATTTTGCATATAGAAGTAAGAGATATTGATCTCAATATCTCAGACCTCTTCTCAATCTGTAATGTTGCAGATGAGTTTCTTATACAGTTTCTTTTTGCTATTTCTAATAATAATGATGGTAACAATCTAAATGAATATTTAAAATATATGGCAATCTTAGGAGAGTAAGCTAGTTTGAGTTCCTATATGTAGAAGACAGAAATCCTTCTCTATTTCTGCACTCTCCATAGCTAAAGCTTATAAATTAATTTACAGCAACCCCTACACTGAAATTTCTCATACAACTAAGGCTTGCACATAGTCATCTCTTTTACATATGTATTTTTTCTCCGTAATCTTTATTGCTAGACAATCTCAAATAGAATGTAAGTGCAAATGCCAACATGTATTTTTGTTAGTGCCACTGAATAGACTGGTTGAGGTAGAAAAACAAATGTACTTACTTTGATTTATCACTTGTGACATTAGCATGTACCATACTGCTCTCTGGGAAACAAAATGGTTGCACCTGAGGACAGTGATATAAATACTACTTTGATTATTTGAAACAAACCATTAGGCTTTGATGAAAGAACTATTACCATGGTGAATCCTGTACAGGGAGAGAGTGCTTGGGTATAATGGATGAGCAGCCTGCAATTACTTGTTTAGAATTTAAAGAAGTCAGAGCTTAGTTTTTTTAGGAGGGAATAGATACATAAAGCGAATTGAATTTTATTTGAATTTATATGGTAGAATTTTTACAGCTAATACATCCTTTGTTGCAGTAACTTTATCATCTGTAAAATCAAATTAATTCAAATTAGATAAAATTATTCTAATGCCAATGAATTGTGCTTTTAAATGAAGTCTAAAATTATTGTATTGCCTCTTTCAAAGAGAATTTCCTACATGAAATTTTGTTAATTTCCACCTAGAGACTGAAAGATGTTTCCTTTTACTTACAGTTTTAAAGGTACGTACAGACACAAACACACACAAAATTAAACCTAGTTATGATTTGAATGTCTATTTATCTTATATCATTTGTAGATAGAGACTTTACGTAATTAAAACACACAGACACACCATACAGACATATGTATGTATTTTCAATTACCCATGTACTAAAATTCCACACTACATAAAAATTTAATTTCAAAGTCATAAGCAAAAATATTTAAGTTCCTGAGAAGGATAACTCTTTTAAGTTTCTAGCATCACTGCATTACTGTGTGTTTAATGTCAGATTAGACAAATTTATTTAATATTGAGCACAGACTTCAGGGAACAGGATTTAAGTAAGTTTATGAAGATGAGCATGGCAGGAGAGGACAAGTGGATACAAGAACATTAGCAATACCTTTAGTGGGCGGAAGGTTTGGGACCCCAGAGGTGAGTCAAAAGACTGAAGATTTTAGATCTTGGAGGGTCGAAGACAGAGGTGAGCAAGAGTGGGTGATCCAAGGATGAGCCAACTCAAAAGAAGGACTTTCTGGCTGAGAGGGCAGAACAAAAACACACAGGACCACACAGTGAAGAGGAACCCAGTCTTTTGCCCAATCTGGCATGAGCCTGCTCTAAAACCTCATACCTCACCTCTGTGAACAGTGACAAGTGTTTTTCACAGTGTCTTATTCAAATAATTTACTTTTTTGTAGACGCACATTAGGCTGTGACTGATATTGAATATATAGTTTGATGCTCTACATTATGATTTGTCATTTAAAAAGTACAAAATTTTAGAAAGATGTTTTAAAGTATTATGTTGATTAGTCTGCCCTCCATTTCGAGGTAAATGCCACAGGTACAATTAGATTCATTTACCCATGAGGAAATGTGGATTTCTCAGGGGTGAAAGAACTTGCTCAAGGATGGTGAGCGGGAGAGAGAGAAGCAGAACCTGAATTTTATCGCTTGGTCTGGTGTGCCTTCCGTTAACTTGTAATACAGCTTTCCATTTTTGAAAGCTTGTGGTTTCCTGATTCAAAGGGTTTAAGTCTTCATCAGAAGAGTCTAGCACAGAAAACAATACCAAGAAAACTCCCCTGTGTGATATTCTTTGCTGTGTATTTATGTCTTTGTTTTGGAGTAAATTTTGTTTGCAGAAGAGAGGAAAGATGACTTCTGTTTCATGGCATTAAAGATTACGAACTCATGTTGCAGTTATGGGCACGTCACCTGAATTTACACACCTATATTGCAGAATTCTTTTCTTCCTAACTCAGTTAATCAAAGGCTATCAAAAGAATTGTAAATTTACAAATAAACTCAGGTGATTATGAAATGATTTTATGAGATTAATGGCACTGTTCTTTGTTGCTGTCCACCCCATAGTACAGTTGCTCTAAACTTCAGTTGCTAGTTTTCAAAAAAAAAAAAGCAGAGACAATTGCCTGGAAAAAGAATTTCCTGTTTAAATTGTGCCTTAAAATCAAGGAAGTTGGAAACCTTAATCAGCTATATATTTATGACTTTTTTCTCTATTTTTTCCCTCTACTTCAGCTGGCATGCAAGTCTAAAGTTTTATTATCATTGACATAAATTAAATTGTAAATGTTGAAAGGGCACTATCCCACTGAAGGTGAATCCAATGTTTTTATAAACTGAGTAAGAATCGTTCTATCAATGACCTTATTCTTCTGTAGAATGTTAACAATCCTTTGATGTCATCCTCACTTTTTTGCTCTCAGCTTCATTCTTTGCGCCTGCTGGTGCTTTTGCTATTATGGAATCGTTTCCTGGTTGAATGAATGTTTTCTCAAGTTTGGAACATAGTACACAATCCGAGGATGCCTTACCAATTAAGTAGCATATTTATTTTGTTTTTAACCAGCCTGGCATTGAAGGCTGTATTCTTCAAATTAATGAAGCTCAGGTTGTAATGATTCCTTTTAGGTTCCTAAAGCCAATGCGTTGTAATAGGAAGTGATCTAGTTTGTAAGGGCCATGTATGTCTAAAGGCTCCAGACTCAGCCTTGCCTACAACCCTGAGACCATGATTATAATGTAACCTCCATAGATACTGGCAAGTTGGAGCTATTCAAGCAGTTTAGAGGCATAAAAGTGGATTTGTGCTCCGGAGTTTGGAATCTAAGCCTGCACCAAATTTTTCCTCTCTTGCTCTGTTTCTTGATTTTCAATCAAAAATCATTTCAAATTTAGATGACAAAAGGAGGCCCAGCATATTAGAATCTATTGTGCCAAGTTGCTTCAGTCATTTCTGATTCTCTGCACAACCCTGTCCATGAGTAGTCTCCAGGCAAGAATACTGGAGTGGGTTGCCATACCCTCCTGCAGGGAATGTTCCTGACCCAGGGACTGAACTCATATCTTTTATCTCCTGCCCTAGAGCTACCTGGGAAGCCCTCAGAACTCATTATCATGATAATAATCCCATGCTTATGGATGTCATTATTCACTGTCCTAGTAGTGGTTCCAAATAGGAAAAGGAGCACGTCAAGGCTGTATATTGTCACCCTGCTTATTTAACTTATATGCAGAGTACATCATGAGAAACGCTGGGCTGGAAGAAGCACAAGCTGGAATCAAGATTACCAGGAGAAATCTCAATAACCTCAGATATGCAGATGACACCACCCTTATGGCAGAAAATGAAGAGAAACTAAAAAGCCTCTTGATGAAAGTGAAAGTGGAGAGTGAAAAAGTTGGCTTAAAGCTCAACATTCAGAAAACGAAGATTATGGCATCTGGTCCCATCACTTCATGGCAAATAAATGGGGAAACAGTGGAAACAGTGTCAGACTATTTCTTGGGGCTCCAAAATCACTGCAGATGGTGACTGCAGCCATGAAATTAAAAGACGCTTACTCCTGGGAAGAAAAGTTATGATCAACCTAGATAGCATATTGAAAAGCAGAGATATTACTTTGTCAACAAAGGTCCGTCTAGTCAAGGCTATGGTTTTTCCAGTGGTCATGTGTGGATGTGACAGTTGGACTGTGAAGAAAGCTGAGNCACCCTTATGGCAGAAAATGAAGAGAAACTAAAAAGCCTCTTGATGAAAGTGAAAGTGGAGAGTGAAAAAGTTGGCTTAAAGCTCAACATTCAGAAAACGAAGATTATGGCATCTGGTCCCATCACTTCATGGCAAATAAATGGGGAAACAGTGGAAACAGTGTCAGACTATTTCTTGGGGCTCCAAAATCACTGCAGATGGTGACTGCAGCCATGAAATTAAAAGACGCTTACTCCTGGGAAGAAAAGTTATGATCAACCTAGATAGCATATTGAAAAGCAGAGATATTACTTTGTCAACAAAGGTCCGTCTAGTCAAGGCTATGGTTTTTCCAGTGGTCATGTGTGGATGTGACAGTTGGACTGTGAAGAAAGCTGAGCACTGAAGAATGGATGCTTTTGAACTGTGGTGTTGGAGAAGACTCTTGAGAGTCCCTTGGACTGCAAGGAGATCCAACCAGTCCATTCTGAAGGAGATCAGCCCTGGGATTTCTTTGTAGGGAATGATGCTGAAGCTGAAACTCCAGTACTTTGGCTACCTCTTGCGAAGAGTTGACTCATTGGAAAAGACTCTGATGCTGGGAAGGATTGGGGGCAGGAGGAGAAGGGGACGACAGAGTATGAGATGGCTGGATGGCATCACTGACTTGATGGACCTGAGTCTGAGTGAACTCTGAGAGTTGGTGATGGACAGGGAGGCCTGGCGTGCTGCGATTCATGGGGTTGCAAAGAGTCGGACACGACTGAGCCACTGAACTGAACTGAAGTGAAAGTTGAATGTCCTATGGAAACTCTCTGTGGATTTAACTGAAAAGCATTCAGAAGACGTAGTTTCAGAGTTTGTGCTGTTTCTCTGCTTGAACCTATGGTTAATAGAACCCGAGCAATGAGTGCTAACTGAGTAGTCAACAAACATTTATGAGTGTCTTCTTGATTACGCACCCTTCTGTGTGCTGGAGATAAAACGATAGAGCCCTAGTTTCTGTCCTCAGAGGTCTACTACAAAATGTATGCATGTGGGCTTAGTCCTGTCTGACTCTTTGTGACCCTATGGACTGTAGCTCACCAGGTTCCTCTGTCCATGGGATTCTCCAGGCAAGAATCCTGAAGTGGTTTGTCATTTCCTCCTCTAGGGTATCTTTCCAACCCAGGGATCAAACCTGGGTCTCCTGCATTGGCAGATGGATACCTTTACCACTGAGCCACCTGGGAAACCTACTACAGAATATAGATATAGACATATAAATATATAGGTAAAATAGGTGTGTATAATTATATAGAATAAACCATATTTATTTTTGAATAGCTTTATTGAGGTCAACTGATATAAAATCTGCACACATGTAAGGAACATAATTTGTTGTAAGGTGTCAATTATGCAAGATAAATATGTTCTAGAGGTATGCTGTACACCTATAGTTAATAATGTTCTATCGTGCACAGAAAATTTGTTGTGAGTAGATCTCATGTTAAGTGTTCTAACCATAATTTATTTTACTTGCATCTTCATGAACACAAACTTACACATTAATTTGGTAGCAGAGGAAAAATGCCAATAGAAATCTCTGTGGCACGGCATGAACAAGTGTGAAAATGGGACGGCAGGCAGGTTATAGATGCTTCTGGATGAGGTGATATCTGAATTGAATGTCAAGGAGGACTAAAAGGAGGCAGACATCTGGGCATAGGAGAGAGAATGAGTACAAGCTTGCAGATAAGGAGCAGTTTGCATTGTAGGTAGAGGAGAAGGAGAAAATTCTTGATACGTGGTAACAGTCCAGATTAAAGAAGCTTTCTTTCATTTTTTTTTTTCCTGGACTGATGAAATTTAGAATCATTAAAAACGAAATCCGAAAACTAGTGTTTATCTAAAAAACCAATATACCGTTCACAATCAAGATTGGGAAAGGATATAAGTTGACAATGTGCTTTGTGTTGTTATGTATACCCTATTTGCAAAATTATCTTGTTACTATAGAAAAATTTCTTTCTTTTATGTGAAACAGTCAAATTGACATTTCAATACATGTTTTAGCCTCCACTTTTTAAGATGCGGAATGTGGAATCTAGATGGATATGCCAAAGGCAGAGGACTTGGAGTGTTAATTCTTTCCCTCGCCTTAGTTTTACATGTGCATGGATATAGCTGTTTGAGCTGTTGCCAGATGTCAGACCAGGGGGTTCAGGAAGCTTTTCCATATATCAGCTGTTTCCCAGAGGTAAAGTGTTACAGCACATAATAACATTCTTGAAATATAAAGGCAAGTTGTCTTTATTTTTAGGTGCCAGTCAGATATCGGGGAAGGCAATGGCACCCCACCCCAGTACTCTTGCCTGGAAAATCCAATGGACGGAGTAGCCTGGTGGGCTGCAGTCCATGGGGTCGCTAACAGTCGGACAGACTGAGCGACTTCACTTTCACTTTTCTCTTTCATGCATTGGAGAAGGAAATGGCAACCCACTCCAGTATTCTTGCCTGGAGAATCCCAGGGACGGGGGAGCCTGGTGGGCTGCCGTCTATGGGGTCACACAGAGTCGGACACGACTGAGGTGACTTAGCAGCAGCAGCAGCAGCCAGTCAGATGTATATTGAATAGATATGTATCCATACAAAAACTTGTATGAAACTGTCTATAAGAGTCCAAATAAGGGAACAACCCAAATGTCCATCAACTGATGCATAGATAAATAAAATGTGGCTACTGCTGCTGCTGCTGCTAAGTCGCTTCAGTCGTGTCCGACTCTGTGCGACCCCATAGACGGCAGCCAATGTGGCATATCCATACAATGAGCTTCCCTGGTGGCTCAGAGGGTAAAGCGTCTGCCTGCAATGTGGGAGACCCGTGTTTGATCCCCAGGTCGGGAAAATCTCCTGCAGAAGGAAATGGCAACACACTCCAGTGTTCTTGCCTGGAAAATTCCATGGACAGATGAGCCTGGTAAACTACAGTCCATGGGACAGCAAAGAGTTGCACATGACTGAGCAACTTCACTTCTCATGTATACTATTCGGCATTAATAGGAAATGAAGTGCAGATGCATGCTACAACATGGATAAACCTTGAAAACATTATGATAAGTGAAAGGAGCCAGTCACAAAAGACCACATGCTATGTGATTCCATTTGTAGAAATTGACCAGAATAGGCAAAATTACAGGGACCTAAAGTAGATTAGTGGTTGCCTAGGGCTACAGAATAGAGTGGAGAATGACTGCTAATGGGTATGGGATTTCTTTTAGAGGGGATAAACATATTCTAAAATTAGATTGTGGTGATGCTGCACATCTCTGTAAATACACTAAAATCATGAATTGCACACTTTGAACGGATAAATGTATAGTATGTGAGTTATTTCTCCATAAAGCTATGAAAAAAAGAATGATGTATTGAAAAGCTTGGATAAGAAGATGAGATAAATAATGCAAAAGTATCAACTGTGCCAATGTTTCTCCTTTATCATCTTCTTGAATAAAATATAGAGACTAAATTAGTAAATAAAAGAACAAACTAAATGGGAAACACATGATTAATAACACTATTAAGGGCATCTTTTTCATTGTTTTATTTCAATTTTTTAACCTTTAATCCATCAATTTGGGTGAGATATGAAAATTAATAAATTAATAGCTCTCTTACCTCCCCAACCAATCAGTTATACATTTCCCATGTCTTCCTCCTGTGAGAGTAACTTTAATTTAAGGCTTGATTATTTGGAACATTCTTTGAATTTAATAGTATGTTTTCCTTCAATTATTAAAATACATTTTAAGCAACAGTATTAAAATTCCCATGTTTACAAATGTAAAGAATAATGAGAACTTCAGCCCTAAATTAATGGAGGAAATGAATGTTTTTGTGTAGAGCCTCTGTTTTATTGACTTTATGATAGAAAATACACATGCATTTTAGGGCAGATTCTCCCATTGTGTAAACTACTCCCTGGGAGTAAGTAAGAAATTATATTAACTCTTTTGATGAAATAGTAATTGAAATAATACCCTGGTGACTTAGAGTTATTTTCTAAAGTTGCTGAAAGAAACTAAATGGAGAATTGCAGTTCAGCAAAAAGCAACATAGGCATGGCTTACCTCGCCCACTTGTTTCTCTTACTTCTCTCTCCTTCTCTCCCTCCTCTCACCCGCTTGTTCTCCCATTTACTTGTTTCTCATTTCTCATGAACATATTTACTGAGCCCCTGCCACATGACGAGTGAACACTATTAATGGCAAGAGTTTCACTTCTCATTAGCTTTTTAAATTCACTTTTCATTACTTAGTATGTTTTTGTTGCTTTCATACATTCAGATGTTGATTGTTTGTTCACAGAGTATTAGGAAAATTCCTCCCCTCTTTCCCTAATTTTAGTAAATCAACTTGCTGTGGGAAGAGGTTTGCATCATTTTATTCTTTTACTTTCTGAGTCATTATGTGATCTTAGGTATAGCTTTCTGAGTTCCAGCTGACTCGTCTTAACAATAACTAATATGCAATATTCATGATTATTATGCAGATAAACCTTAATAATCACATCTTTATTTTTAAATCTTGGCTTTTGTAGACAGTAAATGACAACTCTTTATTGAAGATTCTTTATATCTATAATACGACACTAGGTAATAGTTTCACAGAAGAAATGTGTTACAGTCTCAGAAAAATTTTTAGAAACACATTTATTCCTCTGATTTTTTTTTATTTAGAATAATATAATTTTATTGCTTCTTTTATTACATGCATGGGGCAGTGGGGTAAAGATATTTTGAGCTATTCCATATGGAAAAAATTAGTACAATTTCTCCTTGATATTCAATGAAATATTGGAATTTACAAAGAAAATTTTGGCAAATTTTGATTGTAATTCCTGGCAAATAATTACTCTTCTATTTTGAGTGGGAGACCTGTATTTCAGTAATTGTGCATAATTTTTTTTCTTTTTTTGCAGAAAGCATCAGTCTCCAGATGAGAACCTTTTAAACTCATGCCATTTATCCTCCGTTTGTTGATGAATTTGAAACACTTTCATATGATTTGCAGAGTGATTATCTTATAACTATTTTGGCATGGCAAGCATTTGGGTTTTTTCAAGTTTATAATGACTTGGCTGGAATGCCATTTTAAGCAATCAAAATACAAATAAGTTTAATCTACAATCCCTTTCTTACAGCTCTAAGTTTAAAGCTACCTTTGGCTATTTGTGATATAATACGTTAAATGACTTTCTCAGCTGTTTCATATTTTAGATACAAATTTAACTTCAGTAGTATTTCATTATATGACCGTTTTGATTATAATACCAGAAATAAAAGAAAATGTATTTCTCAGCACATCAGTGAAAAAGTTTAAATAAGTTAATCACATGTCTTTATGAGGCCTTTCATTTCATAGCCCGATAGCTCTCTACAGTTCCATTGTCACTTTTTAGCATCATTATGTGCATGCATCTAGAAACGGGAGGTTCAGCTAAGAGATGAAGCCCTTTTAATTTCTGATTTGAACACATTGACCCTTTCTTTTGTCTTAATAAGTAGAATAACTCTGATTGCTGAATTTTTAAAAATGGAAACAAGGGACCGAATAATTTTGCCATCTTATCTTTATAGCCTGCAAAAAAAGGGCATTTCGAGGCAAGTGATGCTTTTGTCTATTATACTTGTGAATAGAATAGGGAAAAAAGCATTTCTTGAATAGTTTATTTTTCTTGTTTATAAAGTTAATGATATTCTACTTTGCAGAAAATTACGAGTCAAAACATGCCACCATCTTTGTGGAGGTTGCTGTGCTATTATTTAGGATATAAGCCCCTAAACATATATTCCTATGTAGATTTTTTTGTAATTATAAAACTGCAAGTTCAAATATGTAAAAAATGCATCTATTTTTATTCTTTATGCATCATATATTCTTTTCAAGTTATGATTTGGCTTCTTTTCTCTTTTATAGAGCTATTATTAATAGTGAAAATAAGTTTTTGTTTTATTTATTTCATTTACTTCTTTATCTCTTTCCTTTGAAATCATACAAGTGGACTATTAGCCACTTATTCCAGCATGGAGACTTTGAAATAATTGTACATCTTAACCTTACTCTTAAATTGTGGTGTCTAAAGTGACAGGTTAATTTCAAATTCAGTTTTGATTGAGCATATGCCACTTTTTACGTGTTTTACATAACTAAAATAGAGCTGTCTTTAGAAATCCTTGTATTAGGGAAATGAACCAAAGCAGGTTTTCGTCAGTAAATGCCTTTTCAGATTCATTGCAACTTTTTGGAAACATGCAGAATGTTAGACATACTGAAGAAACAACAAAGGGTGTGAGAGAATAGTACCAAGTGAAGATAAACACACTTTTCCCTCATTTAAGCTCTCCATTAGAAAGGGCTTGAAAAAAATAAAGATGTTCTTAGTCTTAATTTTCCTGTTTCAAAGGTCATTTTGGCAATATTAATCCAAGTAACATTCTACAAGATGCAATTTTGATCCTTTGTGGGTTCATAAAGGAACTGTTGACTGCAGATAGAGTGAAATAATTCCCATTTCTTTTCCATGTATAGTATCAGTTTAACATAGGCTATTTTCATAAATGATGCTAAAAAATTCTTAGCACATTTAGGATTGGATATCATTGAATTATATGTATGTATGTGTGTGCATGTGTGTGTGCGGATGTGTGTGTGATTTTACTGGTTTATATTTTAAGAGAGAAAAAAAGAGGTATATGATATTTCACTTGTTTAATAGTTACCAAAAGGAATTGACTAATCAATACCGTGGGAAAGATGCTGTGAATATCCTAAATGCTTTAAATCACAGGGGGATGCTTGGACAGAAGAACAAAGCTATCTTACTATAACTTAAAACAGTAGTCATACTTATCATCTAAGTTCATAGATCTAAACAAGAAATATTTTCATAAGCATTTCTACCTTAGAGAAATATTTAAGTTGGAATTAAAGCCTAAATATTGTGGGAAAGAGAATGCAAATAATTTAGAAGATAGTTTAATGAACAGGATATTTGATACTTAACATCTCAGAATAGCCATGATGAGAAAGGACCTTAAAATTATCTACACAATTTCCCTCAATTTACAGATGAGGGACTGAGTCTCACAGACAGACTTCATGATCCAAAAAGAAAGACTCTATTATATTGAAGTCATGGATGGAAGTGGAGGATAGCCGTAGAGAAAGAGGAAGATCTATTGTAGTAAACAGACAATTTCATAATCATTGTGATGCTCTCTTCTTTATTATAAGAATTCCATCAGAAAGGGGAATAGAAGCTAATGACATGATTAACTTCACAATAAATTTTGAGGCTTTAAAAATAGGCAGTAATTAGAAACTGCCAGATGTCCAGTGGGGAAAAAAGACATAATCGTAGATGAAGTATAGCTTGCTATGGATGATGTGAGAGTTGAAAGATTGACTTGGTATGCCATACTGCTATCTTCAAAAACAGCTTTGCAGACTATGTGGCAGAATTGGATAAAAGATTCATGGAAAATCAGGATTTAATCTTACATATGACTTTTTGGTCATCACTGACCATCTCCTTTGTTTCCTGTCTCACAGAGAAGTACTGAGGTTATACATAGGGAGTTTGTTCGACTTTTATAGAAAAGAAAATTAGGTAAGTTTCAGGTGTAATGGTTATTGTATCTTGTGAATTACATCATGACATAAACTCTCGACTCCTTGGAGCCTTCAAATGTAATCTTATTCTGGCTTCAGAATTGAAAACAAAACA
Organism: Oreotragus oreotragus; assembly: GCA_006410675.1. Classification (NCBI taxonomy): domain Eukaryota; kingdom Metazoa; phylum Chordata; class Mammalia; order Artiodactyla; family Bovidae; genus Oreotragus; species Oreotragus oreotragus. Next base: position 48,303 of record SJYX01013432.1, read on the forward strand.
AAAGGTATTTTGTTATAGAGAAATAAGGTATTTTTCTTTTTCTTTCTTTTGTTTCACATTTTTGGTGTTTCTTCTGATTTTGGCTTTTTAGGCTGTCTTTAATGGGCATGAAATTCTATTTCATTGTTTAGCATAAAAATTTAGAAAGTAGAATTCAAGTCTTAACATGAAGATAGGATTTTGATGGCAAAGTGGTGGACATTTTACTGAATTGAATTCTTAAAATTTCAAAGTGTGCCAATAACCTCTAGGAACTTAAACATTTTATATGATATATGTACCCTCCTATGTGGGAAAAAGCTGTTTGTTACTAGAGAGACAGGCAGTGGGTATTAGTAGACTGTGTGGATAGAATAAGTTATTTTAAAATTCTAGTAAAATAGAAATTATGAGCGCATGCTAAGTCATTTCTGTCATGTCTGACTCTTTGCAGTCCTATGGACTATAGCCTGCCAGGCTCCTGTGTCCATGGGATTCTCCAGCAAGAATACTGGAGTGGGTTGCCACGCTCTCCTCCAGGGGATCTTTCCAACCCAGGGATCAACCCACATCTCTTATGTCTCCTACATTGACAGGTAGGTTTTTTACCACTAGCACCACCTGGAAGCTCAAAATAGAAAAGAGTTAAGATTAAATCATTTAGAAGGAGCTAAACTGTATAAAGGAATTAATCTACTGAAGTCCGCATTCACATATTGGAGAAGTGAGTGATCTCTTGAATGGGGCCAGCACTTTTGTAGTTTGAATAGCACTCTGGAAAGATATATCTTCTACTCTGTTCTCTTATGAACTTTTCCAGAGCTTGTCTTGGCTTTTTCAGGCTGTGTCTTCATAAGCAGACAAATTTGGCCACTTTGAAGCACAGCTGTCAGCTCTCAGGATCTTACGGGCCTGTGTTATAGTCTAAAACTTTGGTGTTAGATTGGTAAGGTTCATATTTTGGATTTCTTTCATTTGAGACCTGATTGATGGTGTCATGAGATTATCAGAAGGGAAGCATGAAACAGTTCTCTCCTTCTCATTTTTGTTTTCCCATTCACTTGTTCCATCTGAACATGATTGCCCTGCTACCATTATCAAACAGTTTTTTAGAGGACAGTTGATGTCTGTCTTTTCTTCATAGAGATCATGCGAGGAAAGTGATCAATATAAAACAACATTTCTACTGCTCTTTGTACATTCAAGTATGAGTTTACAACTGTATGTTACTCTACTTGTGATTTTACATTTCCAAACGATATATTGATATTTTAATTTGACGTACAGAGTTCTGTTTTTTATCCCCAGTTTAATGTATTCATACAAAGTGAAGTCATCAAGAGAGTTTTATATGAGACTTAAAAGTGAAAACTTCAAAACTTTAATGCACTCCTTAGCACTAGCACTAGAATCTAAGCATCCTATCACAATCTAGAAGCCCTGATCAGAGCTTCAGCTACATTCTCTAGCATTTTAGAGAATTAAAAGAGGTCTTTCATAAGCAGCCAAATCCACTCCGTCACAGGAAGCTATTGCAACTGACTGTGTGAAGAAACGCTTCCCTCTTCTTGGCTGGATGTTAAGGTAAGGGAGTGGTGACAGGCACTGGGGCTTCCTTGAAAACCCCTTGGCAGGCCCATATACCTCTCTGACAATGTTGTACATCCAATTTCCAGCCACAGAAATTCTACTCCTTAGTATCTTCCTGTGATTAATATCAGTCTTACCTGCTGGGTGTCCATTTAATGAACTGAGTCATTTCTGATTCATCTTCACATTGCCCATATCTTTTCATCCCCGACACTTTTTGTCATGCTATGTTAATGTTGTTTCAATATCTAAAAGCATCTTTTTCTTTTTCCTAGTTTTGTTTTCTCCTCATTAGTATGTAAATTCTTCTAAACAGGGGTTTGTTTTTTCACTGTTGGATTCTTAGTGCTAAGAATAGCACCTGGCACTTTATAAGGAATCAATTAATGTTTGTTAAATGAATAATGAAATAATCTTTACACTCTAATTTGTTCTTATTCTCTCAGTAGTAGAGAATGAAGTTTGTGCATTCTTATTATTTTTGGTGGTGGATGGAGAGAAAGGATAAGTTCTTAATGAATTTTTGCATTCACTAGAGAAGTACCTAATGATACTTATGACCATGAAAAAGGCTTTTAGCTGGAGGCTGCCAATCTCAAGGCAGAACCACATAAAATAAAAAGAGAGAGGGTGCCATGACACCCTGTTAAGCTCTGTGCTGGACATTTTCCATGTGCCCCTTCAGATCCGCACTACATCCTTCACCACTTGGCCCTGTGCTCCGGGAGCTGGGTTTTTATGGACTGTCTTTTTCAGTCTTTCTTGCCCTCTGGCTTCTGGATGTGTTCAGCCAATGGGAACTGCCAGTTGGAGATTTGGATAAGAGAATGGGGTCAGGGCATTTATTTCCCTTTCTTGCTTCCTGCTGCCTTAATGAGGGATGGCTTTACCTCTCCTCTAATATCCGCAGTCCCTGCAGGGCCGCTCTCTCTGGTTGCAGTAACCATTCCACTTTCTTGTACTTCTAGATTTTTCACATCTGGCAGTCCTGGGTTACCACACCATCCCTTATTGTTTTACGTCACCTCTGCTGACACTTTTGAAAATACTCCCTACACTCTGTAACTCTTCTCTGTTACAACATTTGAATGTACCGTGTCTGTGCTGAGACCCTGATGGATACAAGTCCTTTCCTGGGAGTTTTGCAATTAGAGGAGATATATTTTAAAACCTACAATGAGAACCTAAGAAGAAAATATGCCTTCACGCTTAGTGCTGGTTTAAGAGACAGGATGGCGTACAAGTGAAAAGTAGATTCCTTTTTTGTCCAAACTACAAAGGAGAATTCACAGTCAACAGATAAATTTGATTTCTTTTGAATTTTTTGCTAATGGGAAGGTGAAAATATTATGTTTGGAAATTTATTGTTGAATATTAAGTAGTACTGATGCGTACTTGGAGGTTGTACTGTGGCTGCGCAAGAGCAGAGAGAGGGTGACTAGATAGGATGTCCTGATACTGGAAGAGACCAGAAATGGTAGTAGCTTGATAGGGGTCACAGCCTCGGAGATGGGGATATCAACACCTTAAGGTGACTTCCCACTACAACCAAAGTATTGGGTTGGCCAAAACACTCATCCGGGTGTTTCTGTAAGATATTATGGAAAAACATGAATGAATGTTTTGGCCAACCCAATAAATCCCAACTGTTTGTTTGAACTTTCACACTTTGCAATAAGACAGACTTGGCCTTTATCTCCTTCTCCAACCTCACCTACAATAATCTAGCTACACCCAGAACAACCTTCTCTCTGGTCTTGTATTCACCAAACTCACTCTTAGGTCAGTGTGTTTTTTATTATTTCGGTCTTCACTTGAATTGTCTCTGTTGCTCAGAGTGTGCCTTTGCAGAGAACCCTAGTTGAGGCACACTCACACCCAATTGTTCTCTATTGGACACCTTATGCTATCTTCATTGTAGAATATGTTTATTTCATTTGCTTATTTCCTATGTCTAAGCTTTCTACTTTCGTGAGGGGAGGATTCTTTTGGACTAGTTTAACACTTTCCAATAGAAGTACAAATTGAACTACAAATGTAATGTAACATTTTTTATAACCATCTCTAAAAATAATTAACCATCTCTGAAAATAAGTTTAATGATATATTGTATTTTGTTGATATATCCCAAATATAATTTCAACATGTAGTCAACATACAAAGCATAAGCATATAAAAATTGTTAATGATATATTTTAGATTTGTCTTTATACAAAGTCTCAGAAATCAGGTTCATGTCTATCCAGACTGGTCACATTTCAAGTGCTCAGCACTGACTCATGTTGCTAGTGGTTGCTATACTGTTCACCTCAGGATTAGTTCCCTAGTGGGAACTAGTAGAACTAACACTTAGAGGAATGCTTGCCATATTGTAAGAGATCAATAAGTATTCAATAACTGGTTCACCAACTGACAGAATTATATGCACTTAGACATTTCAGTGTAATGGAGCTATAACAATGGCAAAGAGAACCCAAGTGTTGTACTAGAAACAGCACTCTTAGGCAAATTATAATCCTGGGATATGGTGTAAAGTCTGTCCATAACTCCATGACTTGGACCATTCCACTTATCTGGGCCATGGTTTGTCTCATCAAAAGAGCAGAAATGTTAGATTAGATGATCCTCATTGTTCTTTCCAGTTTTAGCATTATATATTGAAGATTTCCCTCTCCTCAATTTATTTTTCTTCACATATCACAAACTTGCCTTTGCCCGATTTACAATCCAGGCAAAGGTGAGACATGGCACTGAATCTTGTAAAAGTAATGTTTAATAACATTTATCATTCATACAAGATAGTGCATTTTCCAAAACAGTAGTGTTTGCATTGTTATTACTTTATTAAATTACTAATATAGATATTTTTAGTTGTGTATTTTCTTCCTGATTTATCAGTTATTTTCTAACTTTTAGTTAGTTTTAAGACAATCTTTTCTCTTTTGGGGGGACAATCTTTTCTCTTTTAATCAGAGTTTACTTCAAAATCTAATAAAAATGTTAACTTTTCCTTATGTTGACAAAGCATATAATTCATGGTTATGCATCTTTAGTATTCAGTATTATATCTTTAATGTGAAGTTTTCTTATATCATTTATTAATTTTTATTCACTTGGGGAAATATCAAACCATTTTCCCAAGATCTTCTTGAAAACTCACTCAAATCAGTGTTCCAAAAGGCAGTTTTATTTTTAATTAATACATTTCGCATTTAAATTCTGATATATCTAGTGGTCTTTCCTTTTATAAATGGCTATCAATGCTATTACCACTTTGTTTAAAAATGTTTTATTTCACAGACTTGAGTTTGTCTGTGAGAAAAGGATGGTTCACCAGTTCACCAAGTTAAGAAACAGTGTTATTTTAGGCAATGGTAATACTGCTTAACATTGTGCGTTGAAGCCTGGCTCTCTCTCCACTACTTCCAGTTGTTTTAGATGCACATGAATACTTACAAATCCACACCTAGAAAACAGTCTGTGGTCGTTTTTACTTGGACAGTCTTGCTCCAAGGAATATTTGGACATTAGCATAAAGGTTGCACATGTTATACAAAGTGTAATTAAAGAAGCTTTGATCCCCAAATGTCAACTAGCTTGCTAAGTGTCATAACAAAGTGTCAAGCATCTGGTATACAGTTAATTTGTAGTCATTAACTCCATATTGTTGATGTGACAGTTTGTTAGCAAAGCAAGCTTGACAGTTGCATTTTGTTCTTGATTGACGTCTACAGACCTCCCCACCCGTTTAGTTTACATTCCTGTTGAGGTTTCCTCAGGTTGCATTTTTACTGCTTAATTTCCCCCAACTTATTAGTTGAAATACTGGTAAACTTTTAAAAGCATTTGCTATGTTATTACAGAAATTTCTCCTCTACAGTGTTCTAAATTTATAATGCTGGAGATAAAAGCTCGATTTTTATTTCGAACCTAGAGATCTGTTTCAAATAATTTGGCAACCTGTGCATTATTCTGATACATAATTGTCACAAATAACATATTTATAATATGACAATTGCTATGGCAATTAATCTAGTCAGCACTAATTTCTTGTATAGTTCCATTAATATTTCCACTTTTCAAAGACTCAGAAAACAGATAACAGGATACTTCATCATATTCTTAATTGCGTTGATTTAATCCAAAGAGTCTATTACAATCTAATTTCAGTCCTTTAATGTTTTTAAATTTTACTTGTATTGAATTATATGCAGCTTGTTTGATGCCAGGTTTTTACCACTGTTATTAATAGAATCCCATTTTAAAATGTTTTGTAAGACACTTCACTTCTTACTCGTGTGTATTCTCTTCTTATATCAATCCTGCATTCATATATCTAGGGTATTAGTGAATTATGTGAAGTAAGAATCTACTATATTTTTATAATATACTATAATTATTATCATCATAGTATGTGTATTGACAGTAATAATTTAATTCCTGAAGTCTGGGTTGGTCGTGTAGCTAAGCCAAATATGTAATTCATAAACTAACAAAGTTGTGGTGACAATCAGAAAGTTTAATTCACTAAAGATCACTTTTTTACTGCCTTTTTGGGAGAAAATTAGACTTTATGGACAAACACAATGAAACTGACAGATGGAAAGTTACTAGATTTATATCCAGTTCATCTAGTTTATTTTCTCCTAGCAGATAAGGCCATTGTTAATTCATTTGTTGACAGACTCCTAATCCTTTTATTTTATCACTTGTATTAATTCTGTCTTTTGCCCTCAAATAACATAAGAATACAACATGAGGATGTGATCACTACTCTAGAGCCAGACATCTTGGAATGTGAAGTCAAGTGGGCCTTAGAAAGCATCACTAAGAACAAAGCTAGTGGAGGTGATGGAATTCCCGTTGAGCTGTTTCAAATCCTGAAAGATGATGCTGTGAAAGTGCTGCACTCAATATGCCAGAAAATTTGGAAAACTCAGCAGTGGCCACAGGACTGGAAAAGGTCAGTTTTCATTCCAATTCCAAAGAAAGGCAATGCCAAAGAATGCTCAAACTACCGCACAATTGCACTCATCTCACACGCTAGTAAAGTAATGCTCAAAATTCTCCAAGCCAGGCTTCAGCAATATGTGAACCGTGAACTCCCTGATGTTCAAGCTGGTTTTAGAACAGGCAGAGGAACCAGAGATCAAATTGCCAACATCCGCTGGATCATGGAAAAAGCAAGAGAGTTCCAGAAAAACATCTATTTCTGCTTTATTGACTATGCCAAAGCCTTTGACTGTGTGGATCACAATCAACTGTGGAAAATTCTGAAAGAGATGGGAATACCAGACCACCTAACCTGCCTCTTGAGAAATCTGTATGCAGGTCAGGAAGCAACAGTTAGAACTGGACATGGAACAACAGACTGGTTCCAAATAGGAAAAGGAGTACGTCAAGGCTGTATATTGTCTCCCTGCTTATTTAACTT
>SJYX01013432.1:55473-111806 GCA_006410675.1 Oreotragus oreotragus
GACTGATGCTAAAGGTGAAACTCCAGTACTTTGGCCACCTCATGCGAAGAGTTGACTCATTGGAAAAGACTCTGATGCTGGGAGGGATTAGGGGCAGGAGGAGAAGGGGACGACCGAGGATGAGATGGCTGGATGGCATCACGGACTCAATGGACGTGAGTCTGGGTGAACTCCGGGAGATGGTGATGGACAGGGAGGCCTGACGTGCTGCGATTCATGGGGTCGCAAAGAGTCGGACACGACTGAGCGACTGAACTGAACTGAACTGACAACATCCCAGTACAGAGAGTCCCTAGCCTAGTGCCTGACATCTGAAGTCCTTCATTTTGCCCCTAACTTCCTATATCACCTTGGATAGATATTTTCATATTTACAATTCATGTTTCTTGATCTGTAAAGTGAAATCACTGAACTAGATCATCTCTTATGTTTCTTCTAACTCTAAAAGTTATTAATTCACATGTCATTTTATATCATGATTAGGAAAGGGCCATCCATTTAAGGATTCATATGATGTACCTCAGGGCTTCCCAGTGGTGCTAGGGGTAAAGAACTCACATCTAATGCAGGAGACATACCTGGGTCAGGAAGATCCTCTAGAGGAAGTCACTTCAACCCACTTCAGTATTTTGTTTGGAGAATCCCATGGACCTAGGAGCCTGGCAGGTCCATAGAGTTGCACAGAGTTGGACATGACTGAAACGACTTAGCACACACACACACATGCCTGGTGTGCCTCTAGACCTTGTGTTTTGAGAGTTGTATATTTTCCCCTATCTGAATTTATCTCCACATCACCAGTCTATTAGATTACTTGGAGGAGAACTAAAATGGAATTATGTTGCAGTTTTGCTCTTTAACCTGTTGCATGGTATGGTTGCTTCCCTTTCTCAGTTGTACTCTTTGAGTTGCAACAGGAGTCAATTCTCCTTTAGAATGAAGACAGGAAATCTCACTGATGGAAAGATAAGAAGATATCTGTGGATGGAGATAAGAACAAGGGTCTGGAGAGTTATGGGACTGCAGCTTGACTGTGATCTCTTGGGTCTGACACACTTGGTTTGACTGTTGTCTTGTTTGCATGCTATGACCTTAGGCAAGTAACTCAACTCATAGGATTCTTATTTCTTTGTCTTAAGTGTATCTGCCTTGTAGAATTTTGTGATATTAAATGATATTGATTGTGGGTAAACCATCTGATCCTCAGTAGGTGCTCTATAAATAGTAGTCCTGCTTGCTAACTTAGTAAATATAGATTATGTTCAACTTCAGCTCATTTTCTCTTTCTCTGTGAAAAAAAAAAGAAGTAAAACCCATTTTGTAGGACTAGCATGAATGTGAGGACTGAATGCAATTCCTGGAACATAGTAGGTACTTAGTACATATTTTAACGTATAAAGTCCAGTGTCTTTGTTTGAAAATTCTGTTTAAGAGACTAGGCAACATTTTCGAAGAAGTGTTAATAGCATCTACAGGGAGAAGTTTGACTGGCAGTAATCGTAGGAAATAGTAGCTATGAGTTTTCACACCTAACAAAAGTAAGATAGGACAGATCAAGCAATCTGGGACTGTTGGATGTTGGTGTTATTTGGCAGTTATGTGGAATCATGATTGGACCACCAAAATGTGATTTCAATGGGTAATAACTCAGCGACAATTTAGGTGATGTAGATCACTGCGTTATAAATTTGTTCTTGATAAGAGGGAATAAACATTCTCCAGTTGTCTTTGTGTGTGGGGCCCATGGCTTTAGCCTCTTCTTATTAAGAGAAATCCCCTCTGTATTTGAATGTCTAACTCTTTGTGACCCCATGGACGATACAGTCCATGGAATTCCCCAGGCCAGAGTACTGGAGTGGGTAGCCTTTCCTTTCTCCAGGGGATCTTTCCAACCCAAGGATAGAACCCAGGTCTCCACCATTGCAGGCAGATTCTTTACTAGCTGAGCCACCAGGGAAGCATTTAAATGGTTACTATATAAAAATATATAAAATGCACATTAATAGGGCATACAGATTAAGTGCCCAAGTCAGTGGGAAATGGACTTCAGGGAAAATATTGTTGTTGTGTTAGTTGCTCAGTTGTGTCCAACTTTTTGTGACCCATGGACTGTAGCCTGCCAGGTTCCTCTGCCTATGGAATTCTCCAGGCAAAAATATTGGCATGGGTAGCCATTCCCTTCTCCAGGGCATCTTCCTAAATCAGGGATCGAACCCAGCTCTCCTACATTGCAGGCAGATTCTTTACCATCTGAGGCACCAGGAAGCTTTTACCTAATTTATTTTATTATGTACAGGATGACACCATCTTGATGACACCTAACCATCACTGACTTGTCTTCTAATACTGATCAGAGTGCATGAGTTTTGAATTAAAGATAATATTCTCAATCTAATCTCATCAAGATAAGAATATGCTTTTAAGAGTGGAAAGTGATAAGTTTAATCAAAACTGTCTTTAAGTGTGTAAAGTTATTCTCTACCTCTGGGTTTTTTAAAAAAGACAACAAACAGACATGAAAATGTAACATCAGAATGTACTATGCTGATATATTCTGTGAGAGAAGCAAGTGGAAACCAAGGATCATGAATAGTTCAATTTATATCCTTAAGAGTGGAAACACTCATTTTTTTATTACAATGCATTAATCAGGGATCGAACCCAGCTCTCCTACATTGCAGGCAGATTCTTTACCATCTGAGGCACCAGGAAGCTTTTACCTAATTTATTTTATTATGTACAGGATGACACCATCTTGATGACACCTAACCATCACTGACTTGTCTTCTAATACTGATCAGAGTGCATGAGTTTTGAATTAAAGATAATATTCTCAATCTAATCTCATCAAGATAAGAATATGCTTTTAAGAGTGGAAAGTGATAAGTTTAATCAAAACTGTCTTTAAGTGTGTAAAGTTATTCTCTACCTCTGGGTTTTTTAAAAAAGACAACAAACAGACATGAAAATGTAACATCAGAATGTACTATGCTGATATATTCTGTGAGAGAAGCAAGTGGAAACCAAGGATCATGAATAGTTCAATTTATATCCTTAAGAGTGGAAACACTCATTTTTTTATTACAATGCATATAAAATTAGAGCTCTTTGCCTAATATTTAAATATATATTCCCTGAGTTTAATCCACTGTGAAATATATCAATAAATCATAAATCCAGAGTAAAAATAAAATACGTGGAAGGCCACTGTGATCTTTGAAACTAGTACTAGGAGCACAATTTTTAACAGTTGTAGGTCAACTTAATTTGTGAGTCAATTTCTAAAAGATTTTAAGTACATGAAAAGGAATTTACATATGTAAATTTGTAGAGAAGGAGGCGAGATAGAGGAAAACGCTATTCAATTCATCACCTTTAACTTAAAAATAATTAAGATCAACTTGTAATGAAGGAATCAATTTAAAAATATCTTTCAATAACAGATATGGATTTCTACTTTCCAACAATATTTTTAATGAATATTAACTTATTTGTTCTTCATATGAAGATACTATTAACCTTATTTTACAGAAGTAGAAACAGATTCAGGGGATAATGCCAAGAGATGGTTCAAATGCCTCCATGTTACTTGTTTTCTTCAGTCTACATGCAAGATGGCAGGTAAAATAACAAAGGGAAAACATGAGGGATGTTGCTGGCTTGATCTGCTCTAAACCTAAGTACATTCAGTGATTTTTTCAAGATTTTTCTCTATGGTTTCTTGGTGTTAAATTAGATATTCTCAAAGATGTCAGAGTTTGAATAAGTGCACATTCGGTTGTGTCTCATTGTGATCCCACGGACTGTAGCCCACCAGGGTCCTCTGTCCATGGGATTTCCGAGGCAAGAATACTGAAGTGGTTTGCCTAAATCAGGGATCGAACCCAGCTCTCCTACATTGCAGGCAGATTCTTTACCATCTGAGGCACCAGGAAGCTGTTACCTAATTTATTTTATTATGTACAGGATGACACCATCTTGATGACACCTAACTGACTTGTCTTCTAATACTGATCAGAGTGCATGAGTTTTGGATTAAAGATAATATTTTCAATCTAATCTCATCAAGATAAGAATATGCTTTTAAGAGTGGAAAGTGATAAGCTTAATCAAAACTGTCTTTGATTAAGACAGTTAGGGGGTCTTCTCTAGGGGGTCTTCCCTACCCAAGAATCGAACCCACATCTCTTTCTGTCTCCTGCATTGGTAGGCACTTTACCTGGTAAGCCCTAAAGATGTCAGAGGTTAAATAATTAAATGGTGAACTAGTGGGTTTTGGAGGTAATGCAGCTCTGAGAGCTTTATTTCTGTTAGTCTAAAGTTGTGATGGAAAAGTCAGATGATAGTTCCTATCTAGGATTTGGAAATTGCTTTAATTTCAAGAAACATTTTATGTCATAAGGATTTGTGTTTTATAGTCAATCAGTAGTATATAATAGGCATATGAAACTTTTCTATCATAGGTTTCTTTGGTACAGTATCAATTATGCATCTTATACTTCCAAAAAAATTAAAAATTGTTTTAATAATTTACTCTGTAATGAATCTGCCTAGATCTTGTTGGAGAACTTTAGGGCCAGTCTCAAAGAAAATTGTTTATATATATAATAGAATATCAAAGAAAGTCATAATACAAATTTTGATACATTTAATCTGACAAAGTTAATGAATTAATAATAAACTTCTTTGCTTGGTAAATATAAGTCAAGTTAGAATAGTTAGTATCCATTCTTGTATATATCCTTAGATATAGATGTTATAGCTGTAGCTATGGGGGAAGGCAGTGGCACCCCACCCCAGTACTCTTGCCTGGAAAATCCAATGGACGGAGGAGCCTGGTGGGCTACTGTCCATGGGGTTGCTAAGAGTCGGACATGACTGAGCGACTTCACTTTCACTTTTCACTTTCATGCATTGGAGAAGGAAACGGCAACCTACTCCGGTATTCTTGCCTGGAGAATCCCAGGGATGGGGGAGCCTGGTGGGCTGCCGTCCATGGGGTCGCACAGAGTCGGACACGACTGAAGTGACGCAGCAGCAGCAGCAGCTGTAGCTATATAACTATGGGTAGAGATACAGATAAATTCATATATATGTGTGTGTGTGTGTACATAACATATCAGTATTTGTGATTTAGTATAGAATGCAGATGAACTAGTTCTCTTATCTCCTTCAAACCAGTACTTATGAAATATTTACAAGATATTACTGAAGAAACATTCTGATTCCATAGAATGCTTCTCCATACTGATTTCCTTATTGAGCTGGGACATTGGTAATCTATACTAATGAGTAGAAGAGTCATCACAGATTATAGTATTTTGGGAATTAGCAACTAAGCAAAACACACAAAGAATCAAGGGCATCATAAAATGTACTGCATCATAAAATCTACTTGTTCATTTATTTTGACAAGTGTAGTTTAATTTAAATTATTTATGGTGCTTTGTACTCTGCATATAACTGTAACATAGTGAATTTTGTTAAAATAATGAAGTTGAAGCTATATAAGCTTTTAGTTATGATTGTGCTAAAAGATTAGCACAATTTATCTTTTCTCTATCATTTCTACAGGCAAATTCATAGCAGTTTCCTTCCTATTCAAATTTAAAGTCACCTGAGTCCACTTTATATCTTCTCAATGCTTTTACAACTTATGTTTTAATTAATGAATTCTTTGGGAATGAGGCTCCTTTGTAAACAACTCATGGAAAACAAAATTCCCCACAAATCTGATGATTTGTTGTAGGTGCTCACTAGTCTACTAAATTGCATTATCCCTTTTATCATTTACTCATTAGTGGTTACTTATGATAAAAAATATTTGCTTTACTGGACTTTTTTACTGTGAAGAATAACAGAAACGGACACTCATTTGGACATTAGACCTGAATTCATATCTTAATCTTGTCCATGTCCTCTACCCTTTCTCATATCTATAAGTTTATTAATTCTTTCCAAATGATAATGTTTTGTGAATGTTAAATAGCCAGCAAAGGTATTTAATACAGTTCCTGGTATTTAATAAGCTCTCAGTAAGTGTGGTTGTTATAGTAAACATTGTTAACCTCTGCAATACTGTGGGATTAGCAGAGCTGGTCTTCAAATCAGCTTCCCCTTTTAACACTACTCTGTGCTATTTTTCTTTCAGCGACATGACTTTATTCTCTCTCTTTATACCTCTATCCCAGCATGCACACACGTGCGCGCGCGCACACACACACACACACACACACACACACACACACACACAACCTCCTCCATGGTCTTCCTGAAAACAGGGAAATTACCTAATTCTTACTACGCTATCCTCAGCCTGTTTCTCTTGAGGATTCTGAACGCAAAAGGCTGAGCATACAATACATGAGTAGGTAAATCTGTGTCTTTCCTCTTTAGCTTTTTTTTTTAACATTAAGATCTGCTTATTAGCTCATGCTGTGCTGTGCTTAGTTGCTTGGTGGTGTTCGACTCTTTGTGACCCCATGAACTGCAGCCTGCCAGGCTCCTCTGTCCACAGGGATTCTCTAGGCAAGAATACTGGAGTGGGTTGCCATGCCCTCCTCCAGGAGATCTTCCCAACCCAGGGATCGAACCCAGGTCTTGCATCGCAGGCAGATTCTTTATCGACTGAGCTTCCAGGAAAGCCATATAGATAGTTACAATATTACCATATACTTGTTCTCTTTCCTGCTCTATCTCAAAACTTTTATGTCCCATTTGTTTCTGTACTGAAGAATTATATCATTTGAGCACTGTTATATAGTTGTGATTATATAAGACTGTGTCTCATGTAGAGGGCAGTATGTCTTTGTTTGGAAAACAGGAAATTGATTTTACTATGAGTTTAGAAGTGATAACATTCATTTTTTCCTTATATGATTTTTCTTGTATATTGGATAGACTGTTTTCTTGAGTATTATTTATTAATTAGTGGTACCATTTTCAATGTAATTTAAAAGTGCACATATTATATTAAATGATAATAAGCCTTCTAAGTACTTTTTTTAAGATAAAAGATCTTTTTCCTTTTCACCTATTTGTTTTCAGTTTGAGGTATGTTATGACAGATTAAAGATTTTGATAGTCATAAAGTTATTACTAAGAACATAATTGATGAAACTATAAAAATATTACAATCATCCATTTTGTTTCTCCTTAATGAAAATGTTTAAAGCACATAAATGGCCTATGCTTTAGAATATCCTACAGAATTACAAATAGGTTAACAAATCTAATTTGTATGCATCAGTGTTCAGTCCTGTGTTTGTGCTGGCTTTAAGTGGTCGTACTGCTTTTAATTGTGAGGTTTCAAGTTCTGCAATTAAAATTTACCCTTTTTACTTAAAGGGTTGAGTGATAGTTTTTGATTTACTTTAGACAGTTTAGACAAATTATATTTAAAAGAGCATAAAGATGCACAGAGCATTGCCCGATTCAGAGAAGGTCAAAGTGTCTTAGTCACATTTTTGAAAGTTTTACCTTGAATAACTAACGATTCTTCCTGTTATATTGACTCAGCCTTGCTCAAGATGTACAAGCAGCATGTCAAACTGCTTCAAAACCTTGACTCCTTTGAAATGAGTGACCAAATGACTTTGACAGAACAGAGAACGTGATATTTTATATCATATAGTATTATATTAAAACCACCTCTATGAAGGATACAGAAGTAGATTACATTAGTGCCTCCAAAGATGCTTCTATTTCGCTTTTGATTACTTTTGTGTTTATAAAAATAATGAAAGTTCTTTGCAAACTCTTAGAAAATTTGTTTAGAGCTTTGACTATAGCAAAAGTATAGTAAAAATTCTGCAAACAGATGTTTAATTTGATCAAGGGAGACCATAAAATGGATAATTGCGGTCAACAAGGAAAGTTAAGGTCATGGAAACAGGTTTGTGGAATAACAACAACAGCAACAGAAATCTCTTGGAGACTTTTTCGAAGCAGCACATTCATTTCTGTTTAATCACTAAGTTGCGTCCAGCTCTTTGTGACACCATGGACTGTGGCCTGCCAGGCACCCCTGTCCTTGGGATTTCCCAGGCAAAAATACTGCAATGGATTGCCATTAATGAGGGACTACAAATATGAAGTAGGATTTAAATTAATCTCTGAAAAATATTAAGATATTTGTGTAAAACAATGAGAAAAGTAATTCAAAAGTGTAGAAATATGAGCAAAAGCAATCTGAGCTCTACTTGTCATGGTTTGATATGGTGGGCCTTTTGGTCTGAGGTTGGAGGATTTCAGAGATATGATAATGGTCAGATCATGGAAGATCCACATGTTAGGATAGCAAGTAGGTGAGATATATGATGTGTGTTGTGTTTTCAGACTAAATAAATTACTCTGGGAACATCATTTGAAGAGCATTCAGGAGACAATTGTGATTATCAAGGTTAGAAATTATGAGGACATTTTAGGCTTCATTTCCCTAGGCAGTGTCAGATGGGACATAGACAGTATGATAGACCTAAGAAATACTTGAGATTTGAACTGGAAGATATTGCCAAATTGTTTGGACAGGAGTAAAAATTGGGATGTGGATTAATTTCCCAGAAATATTTTCTATTTTGTCTGATTTGTAGAAAATTAATACCCAGTGTTGATATAAATATCTGTGATGCAGTGGCTAAAGATAAACTATTAGATTTATATTTTCAAGAATATTTGTAAATAAAAGGAAAAAGTTAAAAATTACAAACAAATTATTTTTTTGACTTTAATACAATAAAATTAACTTTGACCAGCCTTAAAGCCACACATTTCTGTTTCCTCTGTGAGTTTATAAAGATTTATGAAGTTGCCCGATTGTTAATGGCAAATAACAGCTGCTATTTTTACATATTCAGGGATTTTTTTTTTTTTTCTGTTTTGCAATCTGTGATAAATACTGGCAGAGCATTATAAAATGACAGGGGTGCTGAAAGTGCGAATGAACTGGCAAACAAATGGTTCCAGTATTAATTTTAATCTCACTGAAGCTACAGTTCTGAGCTATAAATATATTAACAAATAATTTTATTGGCAGGTTTTTGTGTTGTTTTTGCATATAAGGCTACCATTTTAATAGACAGTTGTTAATTTAACATACGTATTAAAGGTGCTGATATGAGGATACTGATTTAACTTGTTCATTCTGTTCTGCAAAAGCAGAGACTGCCTTAGGCAAAACTGCAAAATGCCATAAGAACATTTTTTGTGCCTTTCTGCAGTTCCTTCCTGGAAGCCAACTCTGCCCAGGCATTGTCATATTGCCATCCACTTCCCTTGTGTCCTAGGCACCCATGAGCATTTCCGACTACAACCTATACTCATGTCTACTTTATGATGTTTAGATTCATAATCAACTGAGGAAATAAATTAACTAGTTGCAGGATGTTCATGGAAAGGACTCCATCTTTTTGTATCTAATTCATATAAGCTACTCTTTCCATGGAGGTTTTAGACTCAGCCGAGGAGAGTGGTGGAGTTAGGTTTTCATTGTAGGTTGGTAAAAGAAATATCTGGAGGCAAGTAGACCAAGAGTAGTGAACAATATTGTCAGATAATAGAGAGCCTTTAGAAATCTGATCAGGAAATTCTTCATAATACATAATACTGCTTAGATTTAAATAATTTTATTTTGATTAGAATGACATTAACAAATGTTGATATGTAATAGGCAATGCTTAAGTTTTTGTGCTTAGGTCTTTATACTTAGGATAATTACAATGGCTGACTGCTGATAAGGTAAAAACATTCAAAAAATAGACTGAGATTTTGCCTGGTTAAAAATAATGGAAAAATTAAATTGTCAGACTATATTATCTTCCATTCTAGGTGACAAGTAAGTTCTATTCCAGTGTGTAACGTCAATACCATAGATCAAAAGGAAACTTTATAATTCAGTGCTGTGATTCTAGAATGTCTCATGAAAACTATGAAGTCTCAGCAAAATACTCTTGACCTTTATGGCTAATCACCTGGTCAATTTTAAATAATCTAGGATGACATTTCTTGGGATAGCCTCAAAATTACAATAAATGAAAAAAATTGAAAAATATATCTCTTTAAAAATTGTCCTCTATCACAGTTCAATGAAAAGTTCCACAAAGGAAAGAATAGAAAAATAGCAAAGTATTCAAATGGATTTGATTGTCACATCTCTTTTCCTAAGGAAATATAAGAACTGTATGCTTTATATAACTATACAGAGAAAAAAATATCTCCTAAGAAAAAATTACTAAAATATCCATCAAATTAAAAAAAAAAAACATTTTCAGAAGACTCTAATGGTAAATCAGGTACATTTCAATTCTGTATTTCTGACATTTACAAGGACAATAGACAAAGCAGAAATAAAATGTTATGTGTTTTCCTCAAAAAACAAACCACAGCTGGTAGGTTTAATTTTATTCCTACCAGCCGTGACAGCAGCCTTTTTAAATATTGAAAATGTGAATTAAAGCTTCTGCAAAACAGTTGCCATATAAATTTCCTTAACCACTATTAATTATATATGAAGTGTCAGAAAATTGTCCTGGCTTCATTGGGGTGGTTTTTAATATGCTGGAGATAGCAAATGTTGGATGCTTTGAGCTTACCAAAACCTCCCTGAGAAGATAGTTGAGTATATATATAAGCCTGTCCTACAAACCATCAAAAAATTCACCTTCAAGATTCCCTCTTTGATTTCTTTTCTCATAGCACTTTGATGATTATTAAATATAAGTTCAAACTGAGCTTTTATTAGAGTCTCTACAATGATACTGTCTGCTAGAACATTCTTTGCTGATGAAAATAGCCTATGACTGCACTGTTTAGTTCAATAGTCACTGGCCATATGTGGCTGTTGAGTGCTTGATATGAGGCAAGTGCAATTGAGGAACTGAATTTTACATTTTATTTAGTTTTAATTAATTTTAATTTAATAGACACTTAGCTAGTGGCTCCTATGTTGAGCAGTGCAGCTCCATAACATGGAAGTTCCTGTGTTTCAGAAAAGACAAAACCAACCAACAAATCAACAAACAAGACTTCCCAGACTTCCCTGACAGTCCTGTGGTTAAGGCACCTTGCTTCCACTGCAGGGGACAGGGGTTCAATCCCTGGTCAGGGAACCTGAGTTTCCACATGCCAGGCAGTCAAAAAATAAATATAATAATTCTTTGAAAAAAAAAAAAGACTTCCCATACAGAAGGGGGAGATAAGATAGATATATATGTAAATCATTGGATATAATGCAAGTTAGAATGTTATAGCTGGATATATCAGGAAAAAAGAAAAGAAAAAAAGATATTGGAGCAAAAAGTAGGGAGACATCAATTCTAGTTTGTGATGAAGGAGAAAGGTTTAGGAAATTAGTAGGAATTTAGACAAGCTTTGGCTAAGTACTTTGAGAGTTAGCACTAATATATAATGATAAAGGGAACTTTGTGAGCAAAGTCAGGGTACTGGGGAGTAGAAGGCATATTGTGAATGTGATATCATGTTGTGAAGTGAAGTCACTCAGTCGTATCCGACTCTTTGCGACCCCGTGGACTGTAGCCACCAGGCTCCTCCGTCCATGGGATTCTCCAGGCAAGGATACTGGAGTGGGTTGCCGTTTCCTTCTCCAGGGGATCTTCCTGACCCAGGGATTGAACCCAGGTCTCCTNGAACAGGGCCATCTCTCCTTCCCTTGCTATCCCTGTATTTTGTATATATGTGTATATACATATTTACATTCTCAAAAAAGTTAAGGTATTTGAGTTCATAATATTAAATTGTAAATAGATAACTTATATTACCAATATTAAATATCATAGCATTAATGTCAATCTTTATAATCAGTAAATTGGGAGGGAGATAATTATTATATATAATTATCCATATTAAGTATGATATGTTCAAACATAAACAAAATATTTCATGGGAAGAAATATTTTTATTTAGTTTTCCTTTCTTTGTTGTTCAGTCATGTGGTCATGTCTGACTCTCTGAGACTCCAGGGACTGCAGCACGCCAAGCCTCTCTGTCCTTCACCATCTCCTGGAGCTCGCTCAAACCCATGTCCATTGAGGCAGTGATGCCATCCAACCCTCTTGACCTCTTTCATTCCCTTCTCCTCCTGCCTTCAATCTTTCCCAGCATCAGACTCCTTTCCAATGAGTCAACCCTTTGCATCAGGTGGCCAAAGTATTGGAGCTTCAGCATCAGCATAAGCCCTTCCAAAGGATGTTCAGGATTAATTTCCTTTAGGATGGACTGTTTTGATCTCTTTGCAGTCCAAGGCACTCTCAAGAATCTGCTCCAACACCACAGTTCAAAAGCATCAATTCTTTGGCACTCAGCCTTCTTTATGGTCCGACTCTCACATCTATACATGACCACAGGAAAAACTGTAGCTTTGACTAGACAGACCTTCGTTGGCAAAGTAATGTATCTGCTTTTTAACACGCTGACTCAGTTGGTCATAGCTTTTCTTCCAAAGAGCAAGCGTCTTTTAATTTCATGGTGGCAGACACCATCTGCAGTGATTTTGGAGGCCAAGAAAATAGTCTGTCACTGTTGCCATTGTTTCCCCATCTATTTGCCATGAAGTGATGGGACCATATGCCATGATCTTAGTTTTTTGAATATTGCTTTTTAAGCCAGCTTTTTCACTCTTCTCTTTAACTTTCATCAAGAGGTGCTTTAGTTATTCTTCACTTTCTTCCATAAGGGGTGGTGTTGTCTACATATCTGAGTTTATTTATATTTCTGCTGGCAATCTTGATTCCAGCTTGTGCTTCATCCAGCATGAAATTTAACATGATGTGTTCTGCACGTAAGTTAAACAGGGTGACAATATATAGCTTTGACATATTCCTTTCCCAATTTTGACACTGTGCCTTGTTCTATGTCCTATTCTAACCATTGCTTCTTGACCTGGATACAGGTTTTGCAGAAGGCAGGTAAGGTAGTCTACTTTCCCATCTCTTTATTTCTAGGTTGAAAATCATTTATTGACTTTGTTTTAAAGTCTATTTTGTCTGATATGAGTATTGCTACTCGTGGCTTTTGTGCAATTTCCAGTTGCACAAAACACCTGCCATCCCTAACTTTCAGTCTGTGTGTGTCTTTTGCTCTGAAGTGAATATCTTCTCAGTAGCATATTGTAGATTCTTGTTCTTTTTTATGCCACCTGCCAGTCTATGTCTTTTGATTGGTGAATTTATTCCAGCAGTCCCTAACTTTTGTGTTACCAGGAACCAGTTTCACATTTTGTGCTTTTGATGTCCTAATTTACATTTACATGCTTATCCTTTTGTTGTTAATTTTAGTTGTAATCACTTTTATCATTTTTCTCTTGTTTTTTAGAACGTATGTGTACTGGCTTAAGTGATTTTTAATCCTTTTATATATATGCCTTTAATACTATCATTTTCCTTTGCCTATAGATTCTTATTTCTTTTCTATTTATCAAAGACTTTAATAATTATGTTAATTTAGGTTTAGTAGTGCTGAATTCTTTTAGTTTTCCCTTGTCCAAGAAATTCTGTCTTTTACCTTGTGTTATAAATGATCAGATTGCTGGGTAGAATGTCATGGGGCTTCCCTGGTGGCTCAGATATTAAAGAATCTGCCTGCAATGCAGAAGACCCAGGTTTGACCCCTGGTTCAGAAGATCTCCTGGAGAAGATCTCCTGGGGAATACTGAAGGCTACTGACTTCAGTATTCTTGCATGGAGAGTTCCATGATCAGAGCAGTCTGGCAGACAGGTTTTTTTCCATTGTGGGGCTTTTCTCTCTCTTTCTCCTTCTGGAACCCCTATTACATGTAAGCTGGCACTCTTCGTGTTATCCCACAGATCTTATATGTTGCTTTCACCTTTTTTTGTTTACATTTGTTTTTCTGTCTGCTGTTCCAATATCTTGCAGATCACTTATTCATTATTCTGTGTCATTTATCTGCTAATCATTGTTTCTAAGCTGGTTTTTATCTCAGCAGTCAAATTGTCCAAGTTTTATTGGTTTGTCTTTATGGTTTTGTTTCTTGTTACAGCTGGCTGCACTTCTTTCAATAATCTTTCTTAATTCCTAAAGCATTTTAGTTACCTTTTTTGAACTCAGAGTGTAGTGGACTGGAAAGTTTTGTTGCACTATTTGTTCTTTGGAGGATTTTTCTCTTGCTATTTTAATTAGGAGTAGTTTCCCTGTTTCTTTTCTTTCTTTTTTTTTTTTTTTTTTNAGTTATTACTCTCTGTATTTCTCCTGAACATGCCATCGTCTTCTCAACTTAGTACCTAATTATGTTTTATAGAAATGTGTTGTCAAGTACCCAGTCCTCATCCCAAACAGGTAAAGTTGCAAAATACCCAAGAATTTAGTGTGATCTAACGTTTTAAGGCTTGTTTTAAAGAGGGTGTTCAGATGTGAGGAAAGCTTTTCACTATTAAATTACACTATTAGATAGTGAATGGATGGGAGGGATAAAAAGGAAATATAGACTTTCTTTTGAGAAAGCTGATTTGAGCCTTATTGCATCTTTACAAATGGTGGAAAAACTTTAAAGCACTCTTCATGAAATGAATGTCTAGTGGGTTTGTTTTTTGTTCATGATTTTTAAATTTTAGTTTTATTGAAGTATAGTTGATTTACAATGTTCTGTTAGTTTCAAGTGTACAGCAAAGTGATTTATATATGTATATATATGTATTTCTATGTGTGTGTGTATACTTTTTCAGATTCTTTTCCCTTATAGTTTATTACAAGACACTGAGTATAGTTCTCTGTACTATATAGTAGGTTATCTATTTTATATATAGTAATGTGTATATGTTAATCCCAAATTCCTAACTTACCCCATAATTCATGACTTATTTTTGAATAAGAATTTTAAGGATAGAAACTTCAAAATGTAAGGATAAGTGGTACATGTAAGGAACCCTTAATCCTTATGTATGGTAGTTGTAATTTTTAAACTTGAGACATTTGCCTGTTTATAATCATGAGCAAATGCATGAATTTGGTGCCACGTGAAGACTTAGCACATAGGATGCATTTTGGTTTAAAATCTGTAAATATAAAATGTTCAAGTAGAGAAATGAGGACTCCTATTCTTTAGTAATTGTCCTAGTTAAAAGGACACATAGAAAGTAAATATGAACACTTGTAAAATTTCACCAAACTGTTAGATAGGGTGTTTGTTAAGAATCAGGTTGTGAAAGGACATTACTAAACAGGATGTGAAAGCACTGCCAGGCGTCTTACAAATACTCAGCATATCAGAAAACAGACAAATATTCAATGCAAATTTTCAACTTGTTGAAAAATGCTCTTTAATATTGAACTGGTATTTTCCGCCCCCCCCAATAAATGCTTCTCATTGATGTGCCTAAGTTTAAGAGAGATTTCAAAATCGTATCTAATAACTTACCGTGAAATGTGCTCATACACTTTGAACTTCTACTCTCAAGTTATTATCAGAAACATTTTTCATATAATTAGAAAAGTTTATTTTTCATATACCCTGGATGGATATTGGAGGCAGAAAGATTTTGTTTTTGCCAACTGTTTGTTTAAATGTGCAATTAAATTATAATTAATACTGCTTCTCTGCAATTTTTTAAAAAAACTTGCTTCATGTATCCCTTGGCTTATAAATCTGTGTAAGTTTTTAATATACCAAGCTCTTAAGATATTTAAATGAAGTTTTATATTTTGAATGTGTGTATCTCATACTTGAATACAATTAGTTTTTATTCCTACTTAATTGTTGTCTCATTATTCACAAAAGACTTCAGCTCTTTAGTTATTAGATCTTCCTTGTTTAAATTGAAATATATCCTCTCACTAAAATTTTATATATTCACTAGCTTGTATGGTTACAGAAAATAAAATCTTTTTCTTTCTCTTCTCTGGTTGAGAGAGTTAGAACATGTTACATTTTCTGGTTGACCTCTATTTTTGCTAGTTTTGATCTTAAAGCTGAAAAATTTTGCCAACTCTTGGTCTTTTTCACTAATTTAATTCCACCAAGACAGATGAAATATGTCTTATTTATACTTGTATATAAATATAATGATTCAAACAATTATTTAATGTGTAATTAAAAAAATGAATTCACAAATCCAGTTGGCCACTGCCTGTAACTCAAAGGTTGAGAGCTATATTTCTAAAGCTGTTTTTCCTTGCCTGTGCATTGGCTAAATTTAAGTTTATCCTGGAATATAAGAAAAATAAAAGATGGTGAATATTTGTTAAAAAAGCAGACAATCTGAAAGGATTAAAATGCTTTAATCAGACAGAAAAAAAAGGCTTTGGCCACTTGATTAGGGCTGATTTCCACCATCTGCTTATACTTACTGAGGATCTAGCCCTGACTGAACACTAATTTGTGCACTTCCTAGAAATTGAAATCTCTCAGCAAGCAAATTAACAAGAGCAGGGATTCAGCAATAATGGAGCTCCTCGGCTTTTGTTTCCATCTGACAGATGGACAGGGTGTGCTCAAATTGAATTCAGCTTTAATTGCATTGTGCCATTTAAAATTTTATCTGCTCCACAGATTTTGTTTACAGGTTTCAGGATTCCGAACCTTTGGAAGTTTTTTTTTTTTTCAGTACTGGGCGAGATAAAGAACATTGTAATTCTGTGTGACTGGGAGGTGTTCATTACAACTCCTTGCCCCGAAGGGTGGCAGTTAAGAAAAGGAATTATGTTTTTTTTAAGTCTGGGGCAAATGGGAAACAATTCAAAGTTTGCATATGTTCAAATATTGGCAGCTCATAAATAAAAGTAATCAGAAATGCTCTGTATTTCATATCTAAATAAGAAGGTAATTTGCCTTGCTTCAATTAAAGCATCTCAAATTTTGCCTGTTATCACTCTATCACTTGGAACCTTGCACTCCTGAATTCTAGAGATAAACTTTTTTGTAAATGAATCATGATACTTTAAAATTGCTTTTAGTTTCTGCTTGATTGACAGTCTTCAGATAGATGTGACTTATATGAACTGTTCTTTTGAGCAGAGGTAAAAAATACTAAATCATTTAGGCATGTCCTGAACATTCCTGTGAGTTTAACGCTGAAGATGCATTTGTTATAAAATTGCTTGTCAATCTACAAGCATTTCCTCATAAATCTATGGCTTAGTAGGTACTAAACTTTGACATTTCTGGTGGCCAACAGAGATCCTGAAAGCTTGAATATACCATAATAAGATTTGATTTGCACCCTATTTATGGGAAGATTGAAGACTTTCAGTTCCTGAGCACCTCACCAGGAATGACTGAATTTGCTTTACATAAGGCAGATCAGACTAAGGAAGTTTTGGAAGAGTAGGCTGCCTAGGAGAGAAGGGCGGACTTCTCCAAAGTGCAGATGCTGCCCTGAATTATCCTTAAGTTATATGTGTGTAATGTGCACTGAAGAGCTTCTTAAAATATTTTTTATGCTTTAAAATACATAGTTGCTATGTGTTATATTTAGTTTTACCAATCATTTCCTTTCACTTGACTCAATTTTAAATGGCATATTAACCATGTGCAGTGTCTCCTTAGATACAGCATGATATATATCTGTTTATATCACAGATTTCTCCTGAAGGGGGCTTATTAAATTATTAATAATTATAACTATCAAAGAGCAATATCTGAGGACTTCACATTAACCACTAAACTGAATTAAAATACTGTGTATTCTTGGATAGAGAAATTTCATTCTGGAAAACAGGCTTACATTTTAACAGAATGGATTGCTTTGATATTTTTCTGAGGTCTCAGTTGAGTGAGGATGTCAAATCCTGGTTAAGTAATCAAGTTTAGGTGGTGTTGCAGAAAACATCTTCGTTTCATAAAGTTTAGAAAAATCGCTTCAGATAATTCTTCACTTGCTCTGCATACTTTCTTCATAGACAGCTGGGAGAAAAGATGTCTATTATGAAAGAGCAAATATTATCATTGTTAAATGGAGAGCTTAACAGTCTAGAAGGGACTCCAGTCTAAAATTTTTAACTTTTAATGTCTTTTAAACCAGGGCATCACTGAAACCGAGAGAGAAAGCTGATTTGTAATATACAGTTGCTTCCTCTTATGTTTCGCCTTGTGCTTTTCAAATTGTGTTTATTTAGTTTTTTCATTTTAGCATTCTGGGGATGTCAGAGTAGATCTTTCACCTTTTTATTCCTCTTGCTTTCTTGTAGCCATTGGAAGCACCTGTGCTTTATTTTAGTTTCTTTGTTGGATATTATTCATAAAAAGGTTTAAATTTGTATATAATCATAGCATGAGTGAGCAGAATGAAATCCTGAATTATTTAGTTTAACGTATTTGTTTTACAAATGGGAAAACAGACTCAAGAGAGTTGAAAGCAACTCACTCAAGGTGATCCTGTGAGTTCTTGTAAAGTCCAGAATGAAGACCTAGATTTTATAAATCTCTTATCATGAGACTTCTGGAAACACTAGATTTTATGTCTCTGAACCCCAACCCTCAATAACTTTTAGTGCAATCTTCACCAGAAATATAGATAGAAAAACATCCATAAGCTGAACATTTAATAAAATTAGAATATTCAGACATATAAAACATATACAATTGAGATTTTTTTCCAGTGCAAAATGCAGACATCATTATTTCTCATTGATGGAAATGCCTGCTGCATTTATAAGTCACAGCCATATTTTTCTTTTTGGCCCTTTGACATTTTCCATACCTAAGATATAAGCATAAGTATATATGTGCAGACACATAAACTTCGATCTGGCAGTTTTCAACATGGCCAGAGTTGCACCATATTTACTTAAATGAGAATTCCACCAGAGAGGTGCCAATAAGGGTGCCACATGCACCTCGGGTTCTGTTCTTGCCAACACGGTGGTTGAAAGCTGGTATGTGATATCTGTCTCGAGTTTATAGTCTGGTACAATAATGTCATTGCCCCATGTGGCAAATGGTGTAAGCTATTGTAAAACTGTTTGTCTATGTGATTAAGACATTGCTGCAGTGTGCAGCACCAGCCAATTACTTTTTTAATTTAATTATAGCAGAAAAAAGAGAATCGCATAATAGAAATTCTTGTCATAGGGAATATGTAAAATGTAAATTGAAGAGCCATGAAAATTTCATGCATTGGCAGCCCGATTTGTTTTTATTTTCAACGTGTTCTAAACATGGCGTTTCTTCGATGTCATAAAAATAAGACATAGTAGCATTTAGTAATTACTTAAGTCTACATCAAAATGCACTTGTGATCCCCTCCACTGTATGTGAATGTGAATGTAAAAATAAACACTTCAGGGCCTGTATCAGTTTTTACTTTTAGACAGTGTAAATAAAGCTGAATCTTCAACTTTCAAATTAAAACTGATAACCTTGGGCATTCAAGGCTTTTCTAAAGGAAGGGGGGAAACTTTAGCTTGCCTCAAAACAGGTTGTGTCTCTGGAATGCTTCTGGGACTAAAGAGATCAATTAAGTGTGTATAAACAAACAGTTGGAAAAAAGCTACTAAAACAACAGAGGAGAGAGCTCTCTATTGGGCTCCAGGGGCCTGGGGGAGCGAAGTTTCATTAACTGGATCTGAAGTCCTATGGCCTTCTATAAACAGGCATTAATTAAAGAATGTAAAAAATAAAGTTTCAGACCTTGCAATATGTTAATGATCATATGATTCAGGGCCTGGGAAGGGGAAGAGCAGCGGAGGTCATAAAATAAGCATGAAGCATTTAATATGAGTGCTTGGCAGGGATTTCTGCAAATTAGTTGGTTATTTGCTGGTCCAAAGCAAATTAAGGTGATTTTGCTTCACTTGCTAATTTTTTATGTGCATGCTTGGCAAAATGTTTTTCACAAATGGATGAAGGTTATTGTTAATGGCATAATGAGAAATATTAACATATTTAAATAAACCCAAATATTCTGACACACAACACAAGCATGCAGTTTTTATTTAACACAGACATTGAAATTCTGTTAGGGCCCGAAGGTGATTTTGGATGAAATTATGGAACATGGCCGAGTCATATTGTTCAGCGTTGTGAATGCACCTTAAGAACTTATCTTAATGAGTTTAAATCAGTGTTTTGAATAAAACTAACAAGCGTGGTTGTAATATATATATATATAGCAACTTCACTTTTAAAAATCAACATTTGGAGTCATTTACTTGATAATGGAGAAGGAAAAATTAAAACAGGTAAATGTCTATTCCCTGGTAAATGTCCAACGATACCGCATTTCAGGATGGTTTTTCTGAGAGGTAACATTTTTGAAATTTTGAGTTTGATGACACATAGCTTGCTGTCTTGACGGACTGACTTCTCTCCACCTATTATTATTTTAATTTTGACGGGGATAAATGATTCTGTGATTTGGGTTTATTACTTGGTGCCCCTTAACGGTTTTACTTTATCTGAGCACTGCAAGTGGAGTTAAAAAACTGGAGATACTTCTCTGAAAAACTCTTTTGAAATGAGAGTGAAACTGTTCTGTCACTTTAATTACCACGAAGTTGCACAGAGGTACCAAATTTGGCAACAGAGCCTTAGATAGAAAGTGGGTTTGGGGGAGGATGCTACTATTGACATTGTTCTGTTACAGCAATTTTAGATGGACAAATTGCAGTTGAGAAAATTTCATGACTCGGTAAAATGAGCAATGATGACATCTGTGGATGCGGGTCTGTTCATATCTTTGCAGAGCCTTTAGGGAAATAAATATCTCGGAACATTCGGTGAAGTGAAGCTCACTCAATAAATCAACCTGACACAATAACACTTCTGGCACATGAGCCCTACTTCTCCCCAGCAACACCTACCCCTCTGTGTTCCTGTGCTACCAAATGGTGTCTCCCCACAGGCCTCTAAATCAAATCAGAGCACACAAATACAGTGAGAATTTATTGGGAATTGGTTTTGTTCGGCAAAAACATTACTTATTAGATGAACTGAAATGATAATAAATTTTGACCCTTTAAGGACTGAGCCATTTCAAGGGATGTGCTGGTTGGTGGAAGACATCTAAAATGATCTTAAGAGGATCATCTTACCATGAGGTGTCTGAAGTTTGATGAGGATTACATTCCTAATTTTCAGTTGGATTTTTTTCTCTTCACATGACATGTATCATGTCAAAACACCACATTTCCTTTTTAAATGCTGAAGGGTGAAATTAGGATATTTGTTAATAATATTCAAAGTAAAACAAAACTCAAATGCGAAAGTGTTTTCAGGTGTGCGCATGCCTCTGTGTGTGTATGGAAGCGGTATTGATTGCAAAAGTATACGGCAGTCCAATAATGACCATATACAACTAATCATTTTTACCATAATTAGTACAATGATTATATATCAGGTATGAAAGTGAGAGAGGAGATCCTTAACATCTATAAAATTAGAACTATCAATGTATGTGAGAGGATTATATTAATTTAGGTTTACCTGCACTTTCTCTGTTTGAAATAAACATAGAAAGCTCGTTTTTCTTTCTAAGGGAAATGAATAGCTGGTTTCCATTTTCATTATAATTTTCTTTTACTAGAGATAAAGAGTTGAAGAGTATCAATAAGAGAAACCAATTTCCCATCTGTAAATATTCTTAGATCTCCTTGTGTGGGGCAGGGTGGGGTGCAGCGGCACTGGGGCAGGGATATTATTTCACAAGGCAAAGTTTAATGATAAATTTTCTAATCGAATATGTTTACATGAACTGTCCAGCTTACAATATAGTACAATTTATTACTTGTCCTCTATAAAATGGTGTGATGTGTCTCTTTGTGATTTTCTTTTATATGTGATTTCCTAATTAATCGTAGCCTTTATAACTAGTTTAAAATATAATATTTCTTGTGTGTTTACCTACTGAGTCACTTTTCACAATAAATACACATTGGGAGATGTTGGAAATAGTTCTGGAAGCAATGTTTGTGCCCTTAAATCCTTAAACTGAGACGTGCTGTGGCCTTTCCAATGGGAATTATGGATACTGAAAATTTGGTAGTAGGTGAAAAACTTTGCCACAAGCCAAATTTGTATTAATACTGGGTTCTGGTACCAAAAGGCAAGTAACATTATTCTAACCCATTTTGCGTGAGAAAAATGACAATACCTAAAGAACTGAAGCAATTTTGAAGTCACTTGCAAAGTTAGGAATGTTAATGGTTATAAAACCTGAAAGCTAAAAGGAATTTCCTGAAATTGTCTTGTCCAATAATATAAAGGATTCCAGATAAAGGGTTGCTTACTCCTGTGTTATAACTCCTGAGAATACAAGTCTGCTCCCTTGCTTGGATGTTCATGTCTCATAATAGCTTTCTTAAGAAATAGTTCCTTAAGGTTTAGCCTAATTTCTTCCTGTCTACATTATTCATTCTAATAACTGTCCATTGCATAAGCACCTGCTTACATGCTAGTTACCAGAAGAGGCTATCTGTACTGAGCTTTTAAAATTTGATCCTACTGACCGTCTTATAGAGCAGATGTTATACTCCTGATGTTAAGCTTCAAAACTGAAGTTTGAAGAGGTTAAATATCGTGATCAAGGTTATGTAACTCGTAGAAGTCTTGGAATGGATACTTGGCTGATTTCAAAATTGGATTTGTTTTGGTTTTGTTTGGGTCAGTAGCACAAATTCCTTGGACCACTTATTGCCCTATGTCAGCCATAATAATAATGGTAGGTGCACATACAGTGGAATGATATGCTTCTTGGACGAATTCGGAATAAGTGACTTCTGTGTGAAGTGAGAATGTTCTGATTATGGACAAAGTTATCAGTTCTGTTTTGGAGAGAAGGAAGGCCTTGGAGGAGAGCTGGGAGTTGAATGGAGTCATGGTGTATGTATAAATAAAAGGAAAAAAACGGCAATGAGGCAAGAAAATAAACAAGGTACAATGTGGGAATACCAAGAAGTTCTGTCAGTGAATTGTATAGGATGTGAGAAAACCATTAAGAAATGAGGTTGTTAAGCTAGAAATGTGAACTCATTCCTATCTTTACAGCACTCTTTAAGTACTTGAGTCCCATTAGTGTCATGTCTTTAACTTAAAAGACCTCATTCCTTTATGTTCTGATCATTTTTCTTGGTAGGTGGAAAGGCCAATTTGGACACGTGCTTCTAAGTAAGAAATAGACTTTGCTGGGAATAGTGATGTTATTTTATCACATACTTTTCTTTATATTATTCAGTGGAATAAAATAATTAGTATTAATTACTTAGGGTTCCCTGGTGGCTCAGATGGTAAAGCGTCTGCCTGCAATGCAGGAAACCTGGGTTCGATCCCTGGGTTGTGAAGATCCCCTGGAGAAGGAGATGGCGACCCAGTCCAGTACTCTTACCTGGAGAATCTCATAGACAGAGGAGCCTGGCAGGCTACAGTCCATGGGGTCGCAAAGAGTCGGACACGACTGAGCGGCTTTACTTTTTCACCTAGGAGTTCAAAGATTTCAATTCAGTAGGCTTTTCATTTAACTATTTATCGTTCTGGTTTAAAAACCCTATATTCTAGAGATATTATTTGCTAGCCAGGTTTGAAATATGATTACGGTTACTTGGAGAAAGAAGACCTTGAATCCTACAAAATGAGGTTCTGCTTTAAAAGGGGTTAGGTTTTTTGTTTTCTGTATTTATTTTAGTTAAAATGATGGAAAACTAAGATTATTGTACTTGAATGTCAATTCAAAAATTTTAAAATTAATATAAGAAATTTTGTATATATTTACCTTTTAAGAGTGGCTTTTCTTTTTTCTAAAAGAGATGCCTAAAGGCGTAAACCTCCTTCTAAAGGAGTAAACCTATGTGACAATGACAAAACATCTTGATATATGGATACCACATTAATGTGCTATTGTTGGTCAGTCTTGGCCTTTGCAAGACCCCTTTTCATGGAATAATGCACAGCTATGGACTTGAGAGAGTGGTAAAATAACAGTGAATTTGAAGTTGTAGAGAAATTAGGGTCATTGAATCTCTGGTGGTACAAGTCATTTCACTGAATGTCAGGTTTCTTACCTCTACAATGAGTAGATGAAGAGCTTGGGCTTGGTGAGCTAATATCCTGCCTTTGCCACTGATTTGCTCTGGGATTTTGAGAAAGTTGCTTAACTTCTCTGAGCCTTTCTTTATCTTTAGGATAATAATTTGACCTAACTCACAGATTATGTTAGGGCTTCCCAGGTGGCTCAGTGATAAGGAATCTGCTGGCCAGTGCAGGCAGCTGCAAGAGACACTGGCTCAATCCCTGTGTTGGAAAAATCCCCTGGAGGAGGAAATGGCAACCCACTCTACTATTTTTGCCTGGAGAATCCCATGGACAGAGGAACCTGGCAGTCTACAGTCTACGAGGTCACAAAGAATCAAACACGACTGAAAGCACGTATGCATGCACAGATTATGTCAAACACGTTACAATATGTAAAATTCTTAGCAAAATGCTTGTCTTGTAATTAAAATACTTAAAAAACAAATGTCATTAATGGAAATGAAGGAGTTTTAAGACCACAGGAATGATGTGGGTTCCAGTTCCACTGCTCCTCCTCATTAGCTGTATGTACTTAATGTGACCTTGGTCACATTATTTAAACTTTCTGAGTTTCAGTGTTTTCACTTAAAAAGAGATCTCATGCATTGAGAAGTAAACTAAATCAGACAGATGCTCAGATGACTAATATACATCGTTTCCCTCTTACCTTAAAAGTCAAGCACAAGGCATCTAAAAGTTTGGATGAAAGGAGGCTGAGATGGAAAATCTCATCCCAAATGTGGGATACAAATTTATTTCAGATCCTCTCTCCATGCTGAAAAGTTTTAAAGAGTGTATCACTTTTTTCTTGACTCCTATGGATTTAGTTAGCCAGTTTTGAAATGAAAGTAATAGCAATTCAATTCTTCAATAAATAGGTGTTCTAATGTCATCTTTCCTAAAAAGGTCAACATGAAGATAATTGAGAATTTCTGACATTTAAGTAAAACCGTTAACTAGTTTTACTCTTTATTCTATTTGCTCCTTAATCACAACACTACTCTTGGTACAAGTTTAAACGTGTTTTCTTTTGACCCTCACCATTTCAGTTAAATGATAAAAAATGTATTTTTCTCAAAAAATTTGATATTTCTTCAACCGAAGGTGACTACCACAAAAGGCAAAAGATGTTCCGAGGGGGAAGACTTTAGTATTTTGTAGCTTTCAGGTTATTCCATTTTGTTCTGCTTATGTCTCCCTATTATTCTGATCCCTCCCATTTCATGAAGAGTCAAGTAAAATTAATGCTAGTTCTCCTAGTTCTGGTTACCTGATGTTAATATTTTCTCCCAATAGAATGTGGCATATTAAAATGAAAGTCTGGTAGCTCAGAGGTTAAAGCATCTGCCTGGAATGCTGGAGACCCGGGTTCGATTTCTGGGTCGGGAAGATCCCCTGGAGAAGGAAATGGCACCCCATTCCAGTACTCTTGCCTGGAGAATCCCATGGAGGGAGGAGCCTGGTAGGCTACAGTCCATGGGGTCACAAAGGGTCAGACACGACTGAGTGACTTCACTCAATCACCTAGATGAAGCAGAGTGATGGCCAACCACCATTAAGAGTATATGGCTCTTTGTAGCAGAGCCATATGCTCACATATTTCCCCTTAATAGATGGTAACATTTAGCATATGATATTCCAGTTGGCTCAGATGGTAAAAAATCAGCCTACAATGCTGGCAAGCTGGATTCGATCCCTGGGTCAGGAAGATCCCCTGGAGAAGGGAATGACTACCCACTCTAGTATTCTTGCCTGGAGAATTCCATGAACAGAGGAGCCTGGCAGGCTATAGTCCATGGGGTCACAAAGAGTCAAATGCGCTTAAATGACTTTCACTTTGGACATAAGATGACTGTGGGCTGGAAAGTGTAAACATTTGCTAGGCTGAATTCTCAGTCTAATGACTTAAAATGTTCATAATGTGAGTTCAATAATATTCATTTAACATGTATATAAAATATTTTCAGAATTTAACCTCTAATATCAAAACTGAAAGTATCCTTCACCTTTAAGGAAACAGAAGAATTAGTCACTATTTTCAGCATAATGTAAAAGTTGATTGATAATCATAACTATTATTTTTTTCTCTCTATTGCCTAGATTCCAGGTATGTGTGTTTCTGTTTGTGGTTTGTGTGTCTGTGTGTGTGTGTCTTTATCAAACATTTAGAGGCTGTGTTTCTTTTAAAATAACAATAATCTTTGTCTTACCTTGTATTTATTCCTATCTATGTCAAGTTTTGGAAACCAGTTATTGTTCAGTTACTAAGTTGTGTCTGACTCTTTGTGACCCCATGAACACCAGGCTTCCATGTCCTTCACTATCTCCATGAGTTTGCTGAAATTCATGTCCATTGAGTCAGTGATGCCATCCAACCATCTCATCATCTGTTGCCCCCTTCTCCTTTTGCTCTCAATCTTTCCCAGTGTCAAGGTCTTTACCAGAATCGGCTCTTCCTATCAGGTGGCCAGATTGGAGCTTCAGCTTCAGAACCAGTCCTTCCAGTGAACATTCAGGATTGATTTCTTTTAGGATTGTCTGGTTTGATCTCCCTGCTTTCCAAGGGACTCTCAAGCATCTTCTCCAGCAGAACAATTTGAAAGCATCAGTTCTTTGGCACTTAGCTTTATTTATAATCCAACTCTCACATCCATACATGACTATTGGAAAAACCATAGGTTTGCCTAGACAGACTTTTGTTGGCAAAGCAATGTTTCTGCTTTTTCATATGGTGTCTAGGTTGGTTATAGCTTTTCTTCCAAGGAGCAAGCATTTTCATTTCATGGCTGTAGTCACCATTTGCAGTAATTTTGGAGGCCAAGAAAATTAAAAAGTATGTTACAGTTTTCATTGTTTCCCCATCTATTTGCCATGAAGTAATGGGACCAGATGCCATGATCTTAGTTTTCTGAATATTGAGTTTTAAGCCAGCTTTTCACTCTCCTCTTTTACTTTCATCAGGAGGCTCTTTAGTTCCTCTTCTCTTTCTGCCATAAGGGTGGTATCATCTGCATATCTGAGATTATTGGTATTTCTCCTGGCAATCTTGATTCTAGCTTGTGCTTCATCCAGCCCAATATGATGTACCCTACATATAAGTTAAATTAACAGGTTGACAATATATAGCCTTGATGTACTCCTTTCCCAATTTGGAACCAGTCGGTTGTTCCCTGTCTGATTCTAACTGTTGCTTCTTGACCTGCATACAGGTTTTGCAGGAGGTAGGTAAGGTGGTCTGGTATTCCCATTTCTTGAAGAATTTTCTGGTTTGTTGTGATACACGCAGTCAAAGGTTTTACCATAGTCAATGAAGCAGAAATAGATGTTTTTTTCTGGAATTCTCTTGCTTTTTCAATGATCCAATGGATGTTGGCAATTTGATCTCTGGTTCCTCTGCCTTTTCTAAATCCAACTTGAACATCTGGAAGTTCTCGGTTCATGAACATTTGAAGCCTGGGTTGGAGAATTTTGAGCATTACTTTGCTAGCATGTGGGATGAGTACAATTGTGTGGTAATTTGAACATTCTTTGGCATTGCCCTTCTTTGGGATTAGAATGAAAATTGTTCTTTTTCAGTCCTGTGGCCATTGCTGAGTGCTCCATATTTGCTGGCATACTGAGTACAGCACTTTAACAGCATCATCTTTTAGGATTTGAAAGAGCTCAGCTGGAATTCCATTACCTCCACTAGCTTTGTTCACAGTTATGCTTTCTAAGGCCCACTTAACTTCACACTCCGAGATATCTGACTGTAGGTGAGTGATCACACCATCGTGGTGCGAAGAAACATTCAAGTGGTTCTTTTAGTATAATCTGGTAAGGCAGCAAGATCTACAGGAAAATAAACTGAGAACAAAAATAACTGAAAGGAAAAACACAAGAGGAGTTTCAAAGACAGATACAATCACAGGTGCCAAGTAAGAGATATAATTGAAGATTATTACTGGATGGAAAAGTTGAGCTTTCCATGAACTGAGGTGGTTTTGGAAGAAAATGGTGCTAGCTGGTGCTAGACTTTCCAATCCTAACCTGAATTTGTAGGTGAGTATATGAAATGAGAAAACTGTATTGGAGCTATCTGCTTCTCTAGTATACTTGTTTTTTGGCTGGATAATGCTAGTTTTGATGAAATTTTATGGCTCATCAAAATATTTATAAACCCATTTAAATTTGAATTTACTTGAAAAGTTGATACTTCAGGAGAAGTTCCACACTGTTGTTGTATAATAAATAATCAAGAAAATAGAGATTCACGATTAGCATAGGAAGATGGCATGCATTCTAGAAGATTACATTCATCTAACGTAAACCATTGTTAGGTATCCAAAATAACAAATGGGTTATATTAAGACAGCTGCTTGCACATGGCATGCTTTTATCTGTAAGTATTAAAAGTTAGCCCTGAAAAATAATCTAGATCAGACTAAAGGATGATCACTATAATATGCTTGAACTAATTTTGGCCCATTAGATGTTAACGCACGTTCTATATGCTATGTTGGCAAGATCTGGAACTCATTGTCATGTCAGAGTTTCAGACAGCTATTTGGTTTTGGGTTATTTTTAGGCAACATAATGGGTCATTTGAAGACCTAATAATATGAGTTTTGTTTGGCAGATCCTATGTTCATATGTTGTTGATATGGATCATTTAGCCTATACTTCAATTACTAGGGGTTCTCTGAACTGTTTTGTAAATTTAGAGATAGTTGCTTTGATCCCACCATAGAATAAAACAAGAACACCTAACTAAATAGCAACTAAATAGCCTTTCATCTTCCCTTCAAAGCAAGGGGAAAAAAAAAGTCATTGCAAAGTACTGCTCTTCTTGTTTCTTTTCTTAGATTTTGACTTCCCTGATCACCTGAAAGTTACTAACATTATTTTAACTTGCAAAGCCAATACTTGTAAGAACTTCTTCCACATAAGAGAGACTGAACTGAATGAAATATACTTTTTTTAAAATTAGATTTTGGGTAGTTTTTATTGTAATACTTCCATTCTCACAGTATTTAGATCTGAGTTTTTGCTTTTTGTACAAGGTAATCAAGAAAAAAAGATCTTCCTTATAGACAGCATCCTAATCCCCAAATACTCATTAAATCTCCTCATCTATGCATTATGCCAAAATGTCAGCAAGTAAAACTGTAAATCAAGTCAGCAAAATGGGTATATGGATTCTTCTTTTTTCCTTCGTGCTTCAAAATCATAATGTGTGATCCAAAGGAGGTGATTTAGAATTGGCCTCATTGGGTAGAGTGGAACATTTAGAGAAACTTCAGTTGGAACTTTCACGCGTTAAGGAAATATATGCAGTGAAATCACTGAAAGGTATATATAGGTTCGACTAGAGCATTCATTTGCTTTTCTTTTTGCACTGTTAAGAAAAAAAAAGAGTCTGTTTCAAATCCTATTTGTCCCTTATCTCTGTTTGTTCAGTTGTTTTTAATATCACATACTGAAAGAATTTCAATAGCAGTTTCACCATGAAGTCATTTGTTATCCTTCAGCAGGCTTTTGCCTACTGAATTGTAAAGCAGTTCTGACTATTTGCATCCTCCAGACGGAGCGACATATAAACACTCCCAGATATTTCTGGTAAGTATGAAAAAATATCTTATTTGTCCTTTCTGTGAATAAATAAGAGAATGTCAAACTTTATAGACTAATAAATTTGTATGCCAGCGGTGACATTGAATGTCTCATGGCCTGCAATGTCACAGACCCTGAGAAACACCATTTTGTTTGTTTGTTTGTTTGTTCCAAATGAATACAAGTCAAATAGGAGCTCAATAAAAAGCCAAGATTTGAGTGTATTGTTTATGTCTGCCCAATATACTCATTCAGTTGCAATTTGCCATGAGGAAATACAATTTACATGTTTCCCAGGCTTATTGCACAACAATTACTCATATATACAGGCTGCTCTATGTCAGAGAGAACTCTACGATGCCCTTTAGCGTGAGTCTAAAACCACTGCCCCTACCTCAACACTATTTTAAGGTTTTTTTTAATAATCTATTTCTTAGAGTTGTGGAAATATGGCCAAGGGAAAGGAGCCACCTAAATAACTTAACTTTTGCATAGAGAAACTTTTGATGTGTATATATATGTGTATACACGTGATTGACTCAGAAATAGTACTCTGCATGGGATAATTTGAACTGTATCAGTTCAAGCAAATCTTTATGGACTTTCCCAACTTAAGAGTAAATTTGTTTCTTATATTTAAATTGATATACATACTGTAGGGTATCTAATCTTCATATTCAGTTAAATAATGAACCTTTGCAACATCAACAGTGATTGGGAGTTTAATAGTGCTTTTGCACTTACCAGTTTTCATAACTTTAGTTTTTCCTAAATTAAATGTGTTGTGCTCAAAACAGAATAACATCATATGTTTTACAAAGTAAATAAGATTAAATAATTTCACAGATAAATATATATATGAAGCACTGAGAATTTAACTTTGCTTACTTTGTGTGTATATTATTTGCACAGTCATAGCCAATGCTTTGCGACCCCATGGACTGTAGCCCACCAGGCTTCTCTCTCCGTGGGATTTTCCAGGCAAGAAAACTGGAGTAGGTTGCCATTTCCTTCTCCAGGGCATCTTCCTGACCCAGGGACTGAACCTGGGTCTCCTGCATTGCAGGCAGACTCTTTACCATCTGAGCCACCAGGGAAGCCTTATCCATGTGCAAAAAAAAAGGAGTCTTGTGAACTGACTAACTGAATACAGCCTGATTGTTTTCCACTCTGATTTTCTGAAAAAATAATTTTAATAAATAATACATAATATCTTTTTTCTTTCACTGAGGCTCTTAAAACAGAATTTAGTATTGTATTTGTCAGAACTGATTTGATTTCTGAAGAATAAATTTCTCTAAATGAGTTTTAGTGGGGTGAAAGTAGATCTGAGATATAAATACTTAAAATCAATTTTAATAATACTTAAGAATAGATGTTTATAAGGGCTTGGAAATGCAAGCCCTTTATTACAAATGCACATCATTATACATTTTGTCACATTGTGACATGTAAAAAGTTGAGGTTCAACTTAGGTCTATTACTTCTATGATGATTTATTAGCAAAACATGTCTATATGTCCTTAATTTCTTCAAAAGTAGCTTTTTTGAAATTAAAAGTACAGTGTATCTTACCTTCTTTGAGCAGATATAGAGGAGGACGAGGTGATGTTCATGTGTCTCGTAAAGTATGCTATGGCAAAAAGTACAAAGATATTTCTTTCCACATGTGTTTTTAATTGGAAATTATCACTTTGATATTAATTCTTTGGTTCAAGCTATATCTTTGTATATGAATGTATTTGTATACATATGTAAAAATACACACACACCCACACGTAATGTCAAAAGTGTAGCCCAGCTGCTATACAGTTATAAGTTCCAGGCAGATTTGCTATCCGTGCAGACCCACAGAACATACGAATTGGTAAGAACATTAGAGCAACTCTAATCTAATCTCCTTTTTTTATAGATTGGTTATCAAATTTATTTCCAGAAAAGTTAAAATGGTAAAGACTAGATTGGATCTCATCTCTATGGATCCTAAGTCCTGGTATTTTTCTTCCAGACTGCCACTTTGATTCTGGCATTTATTATATCAGTGAATTGCTTTGAAGAGCTTTCGTAGACTAACATTCAACCTGCTGCCCAGCTATAACTGCAGTTACTATATATACTAAGAATACTATATATATACACACACACACAAACATAGACTCATTTATATGTCTATTATATATGTGCACAGTATAACATACACTATTATATATATGTGTGTGTGTACCATATACTAAATATATACACTATACAAACTGTATAAATATTGGTATTTCTAAAATCTAGACCCCACTGTTTCACTTTTCAAAAAATAGTTCACAAAAAGTCTTATTTGAAGCTCCTTTCAGTTATTAAGTCTCCCAAACATCTATCTTTTGTTTATTGACATGGACCTCCCAGATTTCCGTTCTTTTTGTTCAACTGTAGTAAATTTGGCATTAAAGGATGATATTCGATCCTTGCTTCCTTTATAGAGTTGCACCAAAGTCAATGAGAATTTTACACGAAAATAAAAGGGTAAACTATGGCCCTGGAGTAGTCATTTAGGACTGCAGAACAGACCCCCAAGACTGAGTTCAGTGCCTGGTGAGGGGGTTGTGCTAAATTTAACACTGCGGAAGAGTTTCCAGCTGTTGGCTTGCTATGAGGGAGGCGAGCTGCTTTTATGACTGATTACTGTCCTCAGGAGAAAGAGGGAAGTGGAGCGATGCCACGTCTCCAATCCTTAGAGTTCCCTGCATATTTTGTGGTGCTGATTTGAGAAGGCTCATAACTTTAATGGCTCCCTTTATCAGTTGTCATGACTCTCAGCTGAAAATTCTAAGACCTGGGAAGAGGAGGACAGGAATGGGTATAACTCTATATGTCGAACACGCTATAATAAAATAAAATTACCTTTTTGTAAATTTCACACTGATGATAAGTCCCTTGTGGTTTGTCACTATTGCTAAAGTAACACTTCTAGACTTTATTTGCCAGCTGTACTTAAAGATCGGGGCTTTATGTTTTTAAAAATGTCATCTATTCCTTCAATCACTTGTAAGTCCCCTGTAATCTCTTTTTAATGTAAGCACACTGGAGTTTTCCCTTTTGTTTGCTGCCCTTGCATTATTTACTTTGATCTGCTGTGAGAAAATCTGAAAGTGTGTTGTCCTAAATGCTAGCATCTCACCAACAAGATTTGAGGCCTTGTAGTTCGCCTGGAAGAAAAGGCTCTTGTGTGAAGACGCAGGTTTTGTTTAGTTCTCTCTCCCTGGTGGGAGCCTTAATTGCATTTTCTCTCTCTCACAGTGGCTGGCTAAGGAGTGCCTGCCTTCCCTGCTGATGCTGAAGTTTTCAAGCTCTATTACTCTGTGACGGAGAAAATTCCTTGGTCCAGAAAGAAAAGGGTCAGATTAAAAAAAAAAAAAGTGTTTAAATAAGTATTGTCAATTTACCATTCACAATAAACAGAAAAGAAGAAACAATAGAAAGGCTTAATGTTTTCCCCTTGAAATTCTTGTAGAAGTTTTATGTAACCAGCTTATAAAATATCAGATTTTAAATATCATGAAGAGGCTCAGTCTTCAGAGCAAAGAGATTAAACTTAGCAATAACCAGTAAACAAACAAATATTAATTTGTGTCCTTTCTTAGGCCTTCTATGTGTGTTTTTAAGTTTATCTATCAATTATCCATCTATCTATATATGATTAAAATATATATTCTGAAGGCTATTTCTGGAGTTAATGTTGATTATTGACATATATGTCATTTTCAGCTAAGTTATAAAGATTTAGTTTTATTAACCTTTCACTTTCAATTTTGACTTTCTGAGCATACAAGTGATGTGCTTGAGTCATTACATCACAAATGAATACTTTTTCTTCCCCACTGACAAACTACACTTCCCCTTCACTAGCTTTGAAGCTATAGCTGCCATGTCTGCTTGCATTTTCTGTATATTTCATCTTAATAGGATACAAGGCAATAATAGCAGCTACTTAACATTTTCAATTTCAAAGTATCTTAAATATAAAAGCGGTATTGATCTTCATTCATAAAAATGGTTGTTTATTGTTTGAGGCTTAAATGTTTTATGCACATATGCCTAAACTACTTGTGTTTTTGAAAACCTCTTTTTATTCTGACCAAAATGGTTGACTCAAACATGTATTTTATTTCATAAGGCTTACTCCTAAATCTTGGTATGTTAAGTTCTCTGCTGCCTTCTTAACTTTTCCATTCAAAAGCTGTGCTCCTTCTCTTCTTGTTGTTTCTTCTCCTTTAGCCTCCTTATATTCTATCCTTTCCCTGTTCCAAGTCATTATTCACCAATGCCTGCCCCTCATGGTACTTCATGAATGGTATGATCTCTGTTATTTGTCTGCAAATAAATTGAGAGGGACCATTTTATCCAGAGATAGCTGTGGGATTTTTGATGGATAGTTGAGTAAACAGTGGAAAAATTCATGGTTGGAAATAGTATAGGATTGTTTAGTTGACAAGTGAGTAAGAGAGAAAAGAGATGTTGAAGAATTTTGAGTATCTGAAGAGAAGGAAGATGCCAAAAGGAAAATGTGAAGATACCTTTCTAGAAGTTGGGATTATACATTTCAGCTCTGACTGTTCTCTCCCATTGGTAATCACTGGGCCTTTCGGGCTTTGTGCAATGAGCTGAACTCAGCCAACAGAATCTTTTTAGCTATATTGAAAAGCAGTGATCCAACACGTGAAGTGAAAACATCTCCTGATATAAGAGTACACATGGCTTTAAGAACACATTAACATTATAAGACAGATATGATTGTCATTAAACACAGTATCAGAAAGCCTATGTCTTGCCTTGTTACCTTTAAACTGATTTATAATGTAAAGCAAAACTTCCAATTCCAAAGACTATTTTAAATTCATCAAATTCATACATTTGAACACTGGGTACTTTTTTGGGTTGGTTTTAGGATGGTGATTTTTGAAGGTTTACAGTAATCACATTTGTGTCCTAAACAGGATTGTTTTTTTTTTTAAATTGAATGATTACCTAACAGATGACCTAGAGAGGCATACTTCTCTACTTTTGTTCATCCTAATTAGTGAAAAATAAAATACAATTGAGGCAAATAAAGATATAACAGGATTTCTCAATAATTTTAAGGAGTATATACGTTTAAGCTTGAGAACTCAAAAACTAATTGGACCATCATTAATTATGTTTCAAAACACTCATATTTTAGACTGTCAAAAGTGAAAATAAGGAATGAATTGCATTTTAGGGAGTTCAAAGGACTCAATTAGCATATTTTATTTCCCTTGAATCTCATTATATGTTTTAATAAATACCTCTTAAAGTTCCTCCTTTTTCTGTTTATCATCACTCTACATATTTGTTTCAGAAGGAAGGGAGTTGTCAATTAGGATCTATATGTTGCTGAAGTCAAAACAGATCTAGATAATTCAGCAAGTGGCTATTCTATTTTTCAGCACATTTTATTATGATAGAAATTCTTTATGATGAAGGCTAGGGAACCTGATTATTTTTTTAAATAGGTCAAGAAATGGATCAGAAAATCTGCAGGGGATTTATCTCTGTTTCTAGTACTTCATAATGACAAACTTTCTTTGGCTAATGAGCATGTCTCAATGAATTTGAATATGTAGAGAAGGGGTAGGAGAGGGCAGTGGACTTCTAAGAGAATTAGTATAACTGCAGTGATTGAATTCTAAAGATTGGAAATAGTTTGAGAGAAGTAAAAAAGTGACAGGCCCCAGTTTGTTAACCCATATATATATGCTATTTGCTCACGTGAAAGGGTGTAAATCTCATGAACATTAGGGAAAATAGACC
Organism: Oreotragus oreotragus; assembly: GCA_006410675.1. Taxonomy (NCBI): domain Eukaryota; kingdom Metazoa; phylum Chordata; class Mammalia; order Artiodactyla; family Bovidae; genus Oreotragus; species Oreotragus oreotragus. The sequence goes on from SJYX01013432.1 coordinate 90,854, forward strand.
ATTTTATGTACCAATTTAGAACTAAAATTCCCAGTAACTCTCTGGCCTTAAAATTTCCTATTTGCTCTTTCTTACAGGAACACCACAGGTGTTCCATGTTTATTTCAGCACTGTTAATACATTTAGCCATTTTCTAGGCATTGACTGAAACAGATTCTTGAGTATATGTGTATGGAATGGGCACTGTTTTGCCTACGGATTGAAGTTCTAGTAGCTATAAAATATCTTAAACCTAGGAGATTGGAAATTAGTTAAAATACGCTTTTTACATATGTTATTTATGTATTGATATACTTGATATCACCGTTACAAAGCCAAATATTGTGTTCAGATGTTCAAAAAAGTTAAATAGACTTTAAGTTTTTATTTTTTTGCTCATTTTGGCTTTGGATTACCTTGGCAAGTCTATCCTCTGACTTCTAGAGTAAGAGCCAAACTTATTAGTCTGTAAAGACAGTAGAGTTAATACTATCCTGTTTCCATTTTTATGCCTCTCAAAAGGAAAAATAAATCATCCTTAAATATAACCTGAATAACATTTTGTAACTTTCCTTATGTTTTCTTTCATTCATTGTTCAAATGCCAGATCCAGTGACACTTTGTGAAACTTTTTATGCCCAGTTAATCTGAGCAGGAATTAAATGTATGTAGAAAGGTATTTATATTTCAATTACTTCTCTTATAATCTGTCCTATATTTATTCTCCTGTGCCAGGTGGTGATAGTGGTAAAGAACTCACCTGCCAATGCAGGAGACCGAAGAGACGTGGGTTTGATCCTTGGGTTGGGAAGGTCCTCTGGAGAAGGAAATGGCAACCGATGCCAGTATTCTTTCCTGGAGAATCCCATATACAGAGGAGCCTGGTGGGCTACAGTCCATAGAGTTGCAAAGAGTCGGGCATGACTGAAGTGACTTAGCACGCATGTATGCCCTTTCTGTTACAGATTGTGGACCTGGAGGGCAGGTACTGTCTATTGTCATCTCTATGTACTGGTTATCTGGAACAATATCTGAGTTCATTAGATATTAAATTAATTCAATCTTCTTTAATGACTATTTAATGCTTTTAAGCTTACATATGGGGACCTCTGTCTATGCTTTGATAGAAAAAATTAAGTAGAGTTCTTGCCCTTGTTTTTATGTAGTACCAGCTAAGCTTCAGCTATTTCTTGTCTGTAAGAAAATTTAAAATCCCATTGCTAAAAAAATTTAAAAGTTTAAGCTAAGAATAATTAATTCAATCTTCTTTAATGACTATTTAATGCTTTTAAGCTTACATATGGGGACCTCTGTCTATGCTTTGATAGAAAAAATTAAGTAGAGTTCTTGCCCTTGTTTTTATGTAGTACCAGCTAAGCTTCAGCTATTTCTTGTCTGTAAGAAAATTTAAAATCCCATTGCTAAAAAAATTTAAAAGTTTAAGCTAAGAATGAGAATGCAAATCGATAGTGATTAGCTAGCTTGCATTCATTTTTTTGGTGTGTGTTGCCTTTTTTTTTTCCATAAAGGTGTCATGAGGGATCAGATTTAGATATCTTTAACTTTGAGGGTTAGATCCAAGAATCTCGTACATGCCCTAATATTTATGGTGATAATATCCTTGCTCCTTTTTCTGTGTGCTAGTGCATGTGAATATGGGCGAGTGTGTGTAGGCCGCTGACTGACCAGTTCTAAAGTAGCACCTTTGTTATCTTTGATCCTGTCTTTTACTCGTCATCCAGTCTCTCATTATTGATTCTTCCTGTAATAAGACTTAAACGAAGTTGAAGAAGTTCTGTTTTATTTTTTTAATGTTGTTAAAAGCAGTCCTCTTACTTAGAAGGAATTAGATAAAATAATTATGATTTCAGTTAAAAAATTCAATCTGACCCCCTGAAATAGCACAACCTGATAGTACATCTTTTTTATACTAACTTTCAAAGATGCACTAATAACTATCATAAATAAATATCTCACTCTTTGATTATTTAAGATTGTTAGATATGAGAGGGAAAGTAAGAAAGTCAGTTCAATAACACACATGAGTTTAGTGCCTACCACATTATGAACTAAGGAGAAAAGGGATGTACATAGATGTCTAAGACAGTTTTTGACTTGGCGATTTTTATGGACGATTCCTAAGTATACTAAGAACTTTAGTACAAGGCAGTTTTTGATACAAGTTTTACCAGTGGTGTAAGATTGCATAAGAGGAAACACAAAAATAACTGGCTGCAATTGAGAAGAGGTGACCAGAGTTGGGAAGGAGGGAGACAAGGAAAAGATATCACTTGAAGACTTCAAGAAAGTATTCTAGGAGAAGAGAGGGAAGGAGGAAGAGTAGGGAGAAAACAAGTAACTCTGTGGCTCATGACACAGAACATAGTTTGGCTTGTTTTGTTATTTTCATCAGTTGAACTTCTATTAATAATATGGTCCTAAATGTTTGCATGTTACTCTGCAAGGATTAATTCATTGCAGGTAAGTGCCTTAATCAACATATGCCTTGTTATTTTCTAAATTATGATATTACATTATAAGTTGTTAAAATATAATCATGATGTTAAAATATTAGTTGTTAAAATATACCTGTTCTTTTTCAAATATCTGTGAATGGGTGAAGTCAACATAAGGTTGACTAACTCTCGAAACATTTTTTGCTGGTGGGCTGCTGTCTGTGGGGTCACACAGAGTCAGGCATGACTGAAGTGACTTAGCAGCAGCAGCAGCAGCAGCATACTCTCAGGAAGTTTGGTAGATGTGACAGAAAAAGGCATCAGAGCTAGATTTTGTAAAATGGAATCAACAGCTTGCTGAGGAATAGGAGCAACTTCTTTTTCCAAATCTGTTTGGAAAGATTTGAAGTGCTAAAGTTAAATACCCCATAAAACTCTTTTCTTTTCTTTTCTTTTTTTTTTTTTTACTATCAACTGTCCTTTAGTAATAGTAGATGAATAAGTGGCATGTTATTAGACCACTGTTCCTCCTAGGATAATAAGCCTATGAAATATAAAGGATGAAATTTATTCTTCTCCCAAGTTGTGGATTTTGGAAACATTCTTTAAGTAGACTTGATAAATACACTTTCTTTTATAACTATTTCCCAAATGTTTTCTTTTATACTAACTAATAATTTGTATGGGCTTCCCAGGTGGCTCAGTGGTAAAGAATCCACCTGCAGTGCAGAAGATGCAGGTTCAATCACTGGATCAGGAAGATCCCCTGGAGAAGGAAATGGCAACCCACTCCAGTATTCTGGCCTGGGAAATTCCCATGGACAAAAAGAGCCTGGCAGGCTACAGTTCATGGGGCCACAAAAGAGTTGGGCATGAGTTAGCAACTAAACAACAACAGCAATAATTAGTATATTCTATAGACTGATGTTGAGAATAATGGCAATATTGTTTACAGTCATTTAAATTTTTGAATGACTGGCTGAGTTCAGCAAGTCTGTTACTGTTTGTCTAATGAAAAAGAAAGAACTTTGGAGAAAATATAGCCCCCATCCACAAGTTTGGATTAATTTTCATTTTTAAAATGTGGACAGTATAGATGTTGTCATTCTGTCCTGTAATTATTAATGCTGCTGCCGCTGCTAAGTCACGTCAGTTGTGTCTGACTTTTTGCGACCCCATGGACTGAGGCCCTCCAGGCTCTTCGGTCCATGGCATTCTCCAGGCAAGACTAATGGAGTGGGTTGCTGTGCCCTCCTCCAGGTGTCTTCCGGACCCAGAATCTTAGTTCTCCTGCATTGGCAGGCAGGTTCTTTACCTCTAGCTCCACCTGGGGTGGTTCATAATAATTATATATAGATTCATACAATCTGTTAAAAATCAAGGATATTATAACTGAGAACACTGCCTTTCTTATTCACAGAGAGTCTTCTTAGAACTGGGCAATGATACTAAGTCCTATCAATGTCTACAAGGTAGACATGAAAAATCTGAAAATTTTGTCCATTTAATCTTCCTATGATGTAGATATCCTATTNCTTTCTTATTCACAGAGAGTCTTCTTAGAACTGGGCAATGATACTAAGTCCTATCAATGTCTACAAGGTAGACATGAAAAATCTGAAAATTTTGTCCATTTAATCTTCCTATGATGTAGATATCCTATTCCCATTTCAGTAATCAGGAAACTGAGACTCACTGTTCGAGTTACAGAACAATTTGGTGGAGACCAGGCCTTGAGTCTTGAATGTCTGAATGGGAAGCTTATGCTCTCCTCATGATGCAGTTGTAAGTCTTCCGGAAGGAGATGGAGATGACCTCTGAGCTCCCTGTGACTTCATTTGACGAAATGCACCTGAAAATAGCGGAGGGTGGTTGCTGTAAATATGGGAACAGGATAGTGAAATGCGTTTGGTAATAGGAATTATGGGATGCTGCGAGCATAAAGAGTAAAATTTTAGTGGATGATTAAGATAGATAAAGACTGCATAGGCTTGGAGAGCTTTCAGGATGCTTATCAGATGTTTTCATCTTCGGCCAAGAGGCTTCTGAAATTTCTGAGATGGGGTGGGAGTGGAAAATAAGGAAGGAAGAACAAGTTGTACAGATGAAGTCAAATGAGAGGTCATTTAATGGAGGTGAACAATAAAGACTGAAAAGGAATTACCAATGAGTTTCAAAGTGAAAGCAGGAGTAAGTAGGGTTTATCTGGGAGTAGAAGAAATACCAGTTTCCAATATGGACAAGGAAGACTCAAGCATACTTTATATTTTTGTTCAGTAATGAAATGGAAAGGTATGTAAGAAGGTACTCCCCCCAGATTAGATGACAGCAGTAAATAAATCATTTCACATAATTGTATGAATGGTACATTTTTACCAAAGGCAAACGATCCAGGATTCCAGGAAATCAAAGATTGAAATTCCTTTCTTTATTGCTTATAATAGCATCATACAATCTAGAAGCATTGGAATAACATTAAACTATGGAATAATGTTGTACAATCAAATTTTTAGAAATCAAATTAATAAAATATTGTACTAAAATACCATCTAAATTAAAATGAAGCATTAATTTTTTTTAAGTGTTAGAATTAAAAATATATAGAAACAATATATATTGGGCTTGTATGTGAAAATTAGTCCTGTCAACTCTCACTCCTGTAATCTGACCATTCAAAAACCTGAAAGTCAAAAGTTTATCTGGAATACATCCTATAAATAGCAGTAAAATGTGGTCTCATGATGTTGCTGCCAACCCTGATTGTGAAACATTTTAGTGTGGACTATTTCCCTTATAGATTGTGCCCATTAAAAATGTTTCTGCTAAAATTTGTAGTGTAATAGTGACTTTGAGAAATACACAGGAAGGAAGGAAATGTTTGGTCAAATTACTGCTTAATTATTCCAAAGCTAGAGTGACTGGCTTTGTTTTGCCTTCCTTTACTGAATAACTTCTGATGCAATCAAACTGAAAAGTCAGGAAATTAACTTTTATGGAAATTGAGTCATGCATTAAATGCATTTCCAATTCTGATACTGTTTATTTAGTAACCAGTAAAACTGAACTGAGTTGTACCACGAATTGAAGGATCAGTACTTCAAATAAGCAATGCTGCTTCCTTCATTATCCCTATACTTGGCTGGCCAAAAAGTCTCTAGGAATTTTGTATTTTCATATTGTTATTTGAAATAGAGAATACAGTGCTTATGCTAATATGATTTTAGACTTCTTAGTTACATTTACCTACAATGAAAAAAAACAATGAAATATTTTCTTTATACTTCCTATTGTTGCTTCATTTTTTCCTTTTCTTTTGTAGTGGTCTTTAGATAGCCTTAATAACACAAAGGGAAGTCTGCCACAACTACATTCAGTTTAGACTTCACATTTCACAGCTAAGATCATGTTACATATAAATAGAAAACAGCTTTCTATAGCATTGCTAAAATACATATGTGTTTGTATGAATGTGTATGTATGTGTCTGTTCATATCTGTATTTATTGAGACTCTTGAATCAATACAAATATTGTAAGACTTTTTGTGGTTATCCTGAGAGTGCAAAAAGTGGAAAAACCATTTTCTTTCCTAAATTCATGTCACAAGCTTATTTGGTTTGCCTATGCTGCTGCTGTTGCTGCTAAGTCGCTTCAGTCGTGTCCGACTCTTTGCGACCCCACGATGATTTTGTTACCTGTTCATTTTCTGTAGTTTGTCAGTGTGTGGGTAGCACATTTACACCGTCTTTCAGCCATATCTTCTGGTGGGAATAATGGTGCAGATTCCATATTGCTTCTGATCTGGCAATATTATTTTTAGAGACTTAGTCACAGTGGTCCTCCTAATTGTGTCCCATGTTGATGCATCATCAGTTTAGTATTGTTGAAAGTTATAGTGACCCATTTTGTCTCTAGTTATGTAATCATGCCTTACAGCTTTCTGAAGAAAAGTTGGATTTGTTAGAGTATAGTGCCTTTCTAGAGTATTTAAGGAGATATATCTGGAAAGTGTGTTCTAGAATAGACAACACCGAGTCTAATGCAAGAGCACATTGACTTGGAATTAGATTAACCCAGGAACTAGCCAAAAGTTATTCAGCTTTTTAACTTAACGTTCTACGTCTGTAAACTGTGGGTAGCAGTAACTTCCTCAGAGATGTGGTGTCAGAACCAATTGGAATAATGTACAAGGTTTTTATAGTATAATATGCAGTCAAGAGATGTTTGTTCCTTCTGCTTCCCACAGAAAAGATGTTGTTTTATTGTAGTGGAAAAGAAGACCATCATCACTTCCACTCTGACACCTGCAGAGTTCCTTGTAGCCTACAAATGCAGGGAGCCATTTCCATTCAAAGAAAACTGTATGCTATATTTTCAAGCCTATTTGCATATTGGTGATAGAAATGCTCCATTCTATGAAGTAGAGACAGAACCAGATCGTTGTGTAATGTGTTAAATATGGAATTAATTTTGGCAATTAATTTTTACTGCCTTAGAAGCTAACTTCTTGATTTTCTGCATTTGTTCAGAGTAAAGTATAAGTGGTACATTTATGGTATAAATTCTAGTAATGTCTACCAATTTGTAGTCGAATCATACTGCAATTCTCACTGATTAGCATGAACATCAGAAAATAAGATTTTTACTTCAGCGTACTGTTAACCCAGAGAGTGACTAACATCATTTTGAAAATGTGTTTGTTACAAACATTTGCTTGACATTAGACCGGCTCACTTTTTGCTCTTGTGTTTTTGTCACGGTTCTTTTTTGGTCTCTTTTTTTGGGACTGACAATAGAGTGACTGGACTGCACCATTACTCTATTTATAGGAAATAAAATTAAAGCCTAAAGACAAATGTGCATAGTTTGTGAACAAATGCAAAATAACAACCTTAATGGAGATTATTTGTATGCCATTTCCATTGGTTTACTCCAAAGATATATTCTCAATGATAATAAAGTAATAAAAGATTGTTTTCACAGCTGTTTGTCTTTGATTACATATTTCTTTGAAGTACTGTAATAAGACAGACTTTGAACCTGGAAAGAGATCAAATAATGAATTGTTCTGCTTTGTGAAGCTTAAGAAGGGATTTTATTGTCGAAACATATAGTGCGACATATTTTTTTCTTCTAACAGTTAAATAATGGTTGAAAGTACTATGAGATCATTACAGATGGACTAGATTAAAGGGCTTGGGGCCAAGTGTTAGTGATCCTTACCAAAAAATTGGTGCTTTAGTTTTAAAAGTTGTGTTTTATAATTACCAAATATTTCATTGGTTTATATTTGACTTAAAATAGGATCGTATAAAGATACTAGAATATATTCTCATATTTATAATACTTTTATCTACAGATAATATAAAACTTATAGTTCCTGAATCCCAAGAGACTTATTCCAAATTTTTTTCCACTTTAGGTTTAAGCAGGTTAGATTAATGTGATTCTGTTAAATAAAGCTAAATGTCATTAGATAAAAGAACATTAGCAAATATAATGTGTTTTTTCTTTTATCTAAAATAGCAATTTATAAAATGCAACAAAAAGTTCAATTTTACCACTTTCAGTAGATTTTCAAATGTTGCTTATTAACATAGTTATAATTGTTGTTGTTTCCACTGAAATTTTCTCTTAAAAATTAGTTAGTATTTGGGGATAAGCAGACACGTGTTAGATATTATAAAATAGTAGAAATAGGCATGGTCATTGTGGTCTTTTGTTTTGATTCAACCTAGGCCGTCGGGTCACAAACAGTTGGACACAACTGAGTGACTGAGCATGCATACACAGGATCTGTGAATTATATAATGTGATTGTAAAGCATCAAATGGTAGTAGAGTAGCCATTTCAATGTCATACGATATATCATTAAAGTTATTTTGAAGCAAAAGACTGTTTTTGTAAATATTTAACACGTCCTTACTATTTTAGAGTGAAAGGATAACATTTATGTGTATATTTTAGGATCTAATTCAGTTTAATATTTTTTCCAAACTAGTTTTTGTTGTATTTAGAAAAAACTTTCCTCTTTGTTTAAGGCATAAAGCTTTCAAATGATAATTTTCCTGGAATGCTAGACAAAGGAATATTGTAACTTTAGAGATTTTTATGATGAAGGTGTGTTTAAGAGATGTCACTTTGATATTTTTACATTATGTCCTACATTTGTCAGCTAAAACCAGGATATTGCCTCAATGAGAAAAAGCATGTTCTGCACTTGTCAAAAGGCAGTAAGTAATGATTAAAATAGCAGTGTGAAACGCTAGGAGATTAAAGTGATGCTAATGATAAGTGAGAGAAGAAAAGGGCAAGCTATATTTTAATCCCTGAGAGAATGGTTAATGACTTCTATTGCCTGAGATTAAACTAAACCTGTCTCATCAGCTTTTTCTGCCTGGTGAAAAAAAGCTCTCTGCACTTTAATTTATTAAAGTCTTTTAAGGAAGCACATTGATCTACAGAGGTTAAACTTTTAAAAATTGTGCAAAATACACACAAATGCTCTAACAAAAGTGTGATTTTGTTGCTTTTAGGCATGCTCACAGATTTATAAAGAATTCATTGTCTGTGCCTTAGTATGTTTAATTAAAGAATATTAATTGCTCAAAGTAGAAGATTTGTTCCTTCAAAAAACCAGAACATATTCATATTACTGTGTAGGCAAGGGCCAAGTATATTGCAGAGGATATCAGTCTATATGAAGAGATTAAATTACAGGAGTAATTATGACACTGTTTGTTTGGAATAATATGTGTACTGTTCAGAAAAATGAAATTCTTTTTCTAAAAAACCTTTGAAGACTCTGGTAAATTATAATCTTTAGATGGATCCATTTTGATAACTTTGGTTAGTATATTTTGTGAATTTTAGCTTGTTTGATAATCTGATTGGTCGTCTAACTCTAGCATAGGTTTTTTTTTTTTCTTCTTTTACACATCCTCAGCCATGATATCCACCTTTATTCACCTGACATTAATCTTTCTGTACGTGATACTTACCTTATCCTAGTGGGATAAAGCTTGTGTGTATGAGTGTGTTTGTACACATCCATGCACTAAGTGATGTGGAGATAGCAAGATGTAAAATTGACCCAATCCTTTCTATGAGTTTGCAGGCCATATGCTTATCATTTACCAACATTAAGTAGTAATTATTTTAGGTTATCTATCATAAATAGAATAATTTCCACAAGAGCAGATCATAATAGTTCACTGATTTATTGTTAGAAGAGGAAAAAGTTACTTTGAGAGTCTAACATGGTATACTTCTAGAGTTCAGTAACTACTATCATAGTTCAAAAGTTACTGATTAATTGCAGTAGTAGATTCTTGTTTGTTCTTGAAAACTCAAATGGCCTTTTAATTCAACTATTTCATGTCAGAGTTGTGTCTAAACTTAGAAGACATTTATCATTCAATCATTCGGGCAACATTTTTTGATTTTTGTTTATTTTTTATTTTGATGATGATTTTTTTAAGAAATTACAAAAGATGATTTATTATAAAACTGTATAAATAAGCTATAAATGCTATAATGAAGATATGCATTAACTTTCAATGAGTTAAATATTTATATATAACTATTAAAAAGTAAATATACTATTCAGAAATAGTATAAGTAACTATTCAAAAGTATTTTGCTATTCTTTTTTTTATAGTAAGACTTGTTGGTATTATTTATTTTTTATTTGGATTATAGTTGATTTACAATATTGTGCTAGTTTCAGATGTATAGCATAGTGTTTGTTTCAGATTATATTCCATTATAAGTTATTAGAAGATATTGGGTGTAATTCCCTGTGCTATACAATAGATCTTTGTTGCTTATATATTTTGTATATATCTCAATGATGATATTCTTTGTAATTTCTTTACTAATACTCTTCAAATACAAGTATATTTCAATTGACTAGTCAGAGAACCATAAATAAGATCTCTTCTAAAATTTCATTATCTAAAATATTTTTAAAACTTCATCTTGTACATAACTTTTTAGGCTAGACAGTTTAAACGCAATACATTCTTTGATGTTAATGAAACACCAATTTTTCTGAAGGCCATGTAACCCTAATGAGCAGCTTCTTATAAAAGAACATTTAATCAAGGTTTATTTTTAACTTGTTTAAACAGATCTAATAGTTTGTGCTGATTTCATTTCAGTATAATAATTGCTAGCAATCCTATTAGTAAGTCCTGGTACAGGGAAGTTAACACAAATTCCAATCTAATGAGAATAGTGTTACAGCAAAAACCATGTAGTCAAGGAAAGATCTGTATTATATTGGACAGAGACACCTGGCTATTCTGTCCATAGTTTTATTTCCATAAAATTCTCAGTCCTGAATTAGTAAAAATTAGTGGATTTTACTAGCTTTAGTTAAGAAAGGTTCATATTTCCACTATAAGGGGGAAAAGTTAATGTAAACAACACCTAACTTTGAGGGGGCATTTGAGAAAAGACATTATATCTGCCACCCAAGCATATTTTGGTATGGCTTATTTTCTTATAATGAAAACCTTGTTATATACCTTAGTTATACTTTGCATCTAGAACACATGTAAAACTCAATCTTTGAGTACTTTTCTCTTTTCCTTCTTGAGCTTCAGGTTGGAGAAAATCAAATGTTGCTGGATTATAGAACTTATATATTTTATAACTGATGGAATTAAAGGACAGTTTAGACTAGCAGAAAATTGCTTTTAAAATAGGTGACAAAAAGTCTGGTTAAGAACCAAATGTATTAAATGCCATTAACTTGCTTTTAGAATTGGCTTAAAACAACATTATGATACTTTAGCTTGTTCACTGAATGTGAAGATTTCATTACATTCAAGAGTGAAATAACAAAAGCCAGAGGAAGACTCTCTTTGACAGCGAAAATAGAAAAAGGCAAAGATTTCAGGCCTGGTAATGAAGTGAATATCTGACAAGTTCAGGTTATAATCTTTTAAACTTTTTATTACTTAATATGACACAGTGACATTTAAAATATGGAGAAATTGAAGATAAATAATATGGTGTGAATGGCAGAATTGATTTAAAATTTTAAAGCTGTACTAAAAGTATTCTAATGCACTGAAGGGCATTTGTAAGTTATACATTGTTTATAGGTTTCTGATTAGAATCCCAAAGCATAATGTATTACAGCTTGCCTTTCCCATGAGACAGAAAGAATATTGTCTGTAGAAAATAGTGGATAGTAAAATTTAGCCTCTTTTTTTTCATGTAAATCATTGGCTTTTTGTGAAAGGGCTTTATTCAGAGGATCATATAACCTGTTAATAATTTCAATCAATAACTGATACATTTGGTTTTTCTATAAGATTTCTTTCTGAAGATTATTGCTCCAAAGAAGTTAACTTTAGAGTAATACTGTGAGAAATGTGATTTTTATAATTTGTGATATAAAGAATAATTTTCACAAGAATATTAAAATCATGCTATGCTGATAACCTGATCATTTAAATCTCTTTGATTCTATTTGATAAGAGAGATTTCAGATTACACTCTGGTTTTCAGAAAAATGGCCCTAACAAAGTAAACATCATAATCAAAAAGGGTGGTTGATGACAGTGTAGGTTCATTGGTTCCATCCTAGATATACTGAATTTCACACTCTGCAGGTGGAATTGAAAAATTCATGTTTTAAAGAGGTCACACAGGTGTTCCTACTGCACACACAAGTGTGAGAATTACTGTTTTAGAAAAAGTACCAACTATAGGCAAAACAAGAAGGGTTCATTTTTAGCATTTTGCACCTAAAATGAGCCTAGAAGGTTAAAATAGTTTGTGTAGAGTAGTATTTGTTTAGTTGCTAAGTCATGTCCAACTCCTTTGCGATCAAATTGACTGTAGCTGGCTGTATCAAATCTTAAAGCAGAGAAAAATTTAAAAGACGTGTAGCTTTAAATGTGATGAGTATATAGCACAGAGATGTCAAATTTAGGGCATCCTTCCACTGACACTGTATACTCCAATGAATTATATCATCTGGCTCAAGCCCTGATTCCATCTTAACTGCAAACAAATGCCCACTATTTGTACTGAATGCTTATACACATTGCATTCTGAATACTAAGTTGGAATGTATTTACAAATCTGAAAGAACAGTGATGTTTAATGCACAGGTCACCATAGAAACTAATTAACTTTTATTTCTGTGTCAAGCTAAAGTAGTTTAATACAGATGAAAATTGTGGCAAAAGAATCATAGTATCAAAACTAAGAAAAATAATACCAACAGTCAGCAAGTATGCAATCTAAATACGTGGTGACAGATAGCTCAGTGGTGGCTTGTTCTTAATTCCACTAATTATGATGTTAGAAAACTGTCCAGAGAGAGTCCACATTTTCCTTGAGCTGTTTCAACAATTTAAATGGAATTTGGCAAACAATAGAAGTAGTGTAACATCTATCAAACAATGCCAGGAAAGGTTTTCGGCTTAAAGATTATTCCATATTTTATTCCAGCTGCCTTATTTTGTTCTAAAATTACTTGTCTTTTTTTTGAATTAGGAAAGAAAAAAACAAATGACATCTGTGTATCTTACTCATTGTGCTCAGGATCATGGAACTGTTTTTTCCAGGACTTTCAAAGTTATATAAACTACATAAAACAGTAAACGTTTTACTTTCTTGAATGCAAGTACTATACATTTTCTGTTTTTTTCCAATCACCCTTATTGAATGTGTTTTCATCTTAAGAAAAGAAATATGTAAGTATGAAGAATGAATTTTCATTCCATCTTGGCATATTCCACTCCTTCCTACCTGCATGGAGCTTCTCCCTGGCCTGGTCATTAGTGAAATGCCATCCCTTTTGTGGCCTTATGCGTCATCATTGTTTTGATTATGGTATTTTTTGTTTCAAGGAAAGCTATGCTGAGTATATAGCTAATAATTAAGAACATTAAAATAAAAAATATAGTATCATTACTGACCCATTAGAGTCATTAGGAGGGAATCCTGAGGTTATATTATTGAAACAATTTTAATGAAAATATACTTCTGAAATTCTAATTATATGATAGTCCATAGTAACACTAATAGTAATAATAGAGATTTCAAGACTTAAACACACAGAAAGTAAAAGGCTAAATTTTGCTTAGGAGACTAAATTATATGTTATTGGGAATATTGCTTATTTGCTGCTTAAAAGATCTTTAATTTTAAGAAATCACATTCTTCTCATTGCAATGAAACTAACACAGAATAAAAAGTGTTAAAGGGCTAGGAAAATATTATTTCATCATTCCTGTTCCATTAGAATTCACTTGGGTGGCTGAGAAAATGGTTTATGGATTAGAGAGAGAAGAACAAGCTAAAACATTTCATACCTTCATCTCTGATAAATTCCCCAAACTCATTCTTTGCATCTGAGCCATAAATAACAGCCATGCTTTTTGTTAAAAAGAGCTTTTTTTCCTACACCAGGTCTTTTGTCTTGGAGATGAATGCTATAATAAATTTGAGTCTTGGGGGGCATTGTTTGAACTATAACATTATGGTTTACAACTGTTGCTTCTATTATGAGGAGGATAAAAAGCGACTATGAAGCTTGATCTCTGTCATAGAAATGGATTAATATTTCAGTCCTCAATGTGGGTCAAGTGTATGATTCTCCCCAAAGCAATTCACCATGATTAATTTTTATTATGTGGGCATTCAGATTCTCTTTATATTCTTATGTATTTTATCCCCCCACAGAATCACTCCCTGAAATACTATAACTTAGATTTGTTTTTCCCATCATAGCAGAGACACAGAAATTTTAGATTCTTACACAAGTTTTTATAAAACTTTATGGAAAGAAGCCTATAAAACTCCTTTTTTCTAAAATTATATGAATAATTTAAATAATAGTAGACACTTAGGTGATTGTATCAATAAGAATACTGTGCTGGTTTACTGATAAACAGTGATGAACAGTATAATATTCTAATTGCCAAGGAGTATTATATTTTAATTTTGTGATGATTAAATAATTAATCATTAGGAAAGTGTAGTGTCACTAGGGGAAAATGGTATAAAGGTGCAATGTTTAAGGTCTGCTTTATCTGAAGGGAGGATCTTACCTAGAAAATAAGATTTATCTGCTGACTTTTATTATCTTACTCTATCTATAACTTATGCCATTCACTACAAAATTTTGAAAATAAACTTTTTGGTCCTTATAGAAGTGAGAGTTTTCTTTTCTCAGGAGGAAACTGAGACTTTTCATATATAGATAACGTCATGTGTTGAAATTGTTCTTTTCAGAGTTTCTTCTCTTTTCTAGGTTCTGAGTAATTTAAGGAACTTTAAAATATTGCTTTTCAGTGCTTATATTAATAATTCCTACAAAGTATTTGTAAGAGCAATTAACAAGTCTTATGTTTTTATTTTACAAGTTATTGTAGAGGGCTTACTGCCTGCCAATCACATGTCAGTCATAAATTTAGGTGGTTCATGACTTTTACCTGCAGGAAGTTCAGCATCTAGTATATGCAGTTACACAGGGAGAAAAAAATTACAATCGCTGGTATCAGATAATAGAAGTTACGTAATGTTTGGCACAACTACATATAGGTTAGTTTTGCTAGGTGGTAGGTCTCAAACCTGGCTGCACCTTAGAAAATCCTGGGCTACTTTTAAAAATATGGTGTCCTAGATCCCACCTCACACCAACTGAGTAGGAATCTCAGGGGGTTAGTGGAGCCAAGACACTGGAGTTTTTAAAACCTTCACAGGTGATTGCAGGTCTTAATGTGCTTCTAGTTTTGCTAGACCAGAGCTGAGAGAAGAAATGTAAAGGGTAGAGAAGTGAGAGGGTAGGGACAGGGAGGAAAGGAATTTGGGGGAAAGAGTAGAATAGTGATTATGCACATGGAAGCATGGACTTGAGAGTTAGTGAGAATCACTGTCTAGTCATTTTTTTTTTTTAATTTTTGGCTGCATGGACTTTTCTCTAGTTGTAGCCAGCTAGGGCTGCTACACTTCTTTGTAGGTGCACGAGCTTCTCCTTGTGCTGGCTTCTCTTATTGTGGAGCATGAGCTCTAGGGTGCAGGGACTGAAGTAGCTGAGGCATGTGGGCTCAGTAGTTGTGGCTCCTGGGCTGTAGAGCACAGGCTCAATAGTTGTGGCTCATAAGCTTAGTTGCTCCATGGCGTGTGGGATCTTCCTGAATCAGGAATCGAACCTACATCTCCTGCATTGGCAGGTGGGTTGTTTTTTTTTTTAACTTGAGCAACTAGGGAAGCCCAAAGCAGGGGAGATTAAAACCCACTTCCTAAGGATAATAGGAAGAGTAAATAAGAGAGCATATGAAAGCATTTCAACAGTGATGTAAAATGATGATGATTATTATTACTGTTTAGAGATGGGCTGGAGTGATAGAGGACAAATAATAAAACCGCTCATTTACTCTACTGCGTTTGGACTTTATCTTCAAAATCTGAAGAAATATTACTTATGAGGAAGATATCTAAGACAGTACATTACACAATCAAATTTGCATGTATATGTAAAACCCTAGCAACAATTAGGGGCACATTGAAAAGTATAGTAAAAATGGAGGAAAGAAGAGTAGTTAGGAGCCTTTTTAGCAAACCGTTTCAGGAAGATCACCTAAAGAAAGGAAATGGCAACCCACTCCAGTATTCTTACGTGGAGGATTCCAAAGACAGAGAAGCCTGGTGGGCTACAGTCCATGGGGTCACAGAGTCAGACATGACTGAAGTGACTTAGTACAGCACACATGTATTGATAGAAAATAAATACAGTCTTTACTGAGGCAGTGACCACAGGAATGAAAGTGGATGAGACTCCCTTAAAGGGCAGAACTAATGGAATTTGATCACAGATAGATGCTTGTTGGTAGGGGAGGATGGAAGGAACAAGTGAAATCAAAAGTTAATATCTTATACATGACTTGTTTGTATGACTTGACGGATGATTTAACAGGAAGAGACTACAAAATGAGGAATAAAATTGGGAAAAGATGACGAATTTATGGAGCTGTTATATTTGTGATGACTACGGAACAGAGAGTGGTGACATCTAGAGTTAGTTGAATGTGTTGGCATCAGTGGAAACCACTGATGACCTCACTTGGAAATTGAAATTTGTAATGAATGGAAACTCTTAGGTATGCTTTAGAGAAAGAGGAAGACTTAAGAATGAAACTGAGTAATATTCATTTTTAAGGGAAAAGACAAGATTCAATGAAAAAAGGATGCGTGTTAAAAGATGTAGCACTCAGTCACTCTCAGTCCTGTCTGACCCTCTAAGATCCCATGGGGTGTAGCCTACCAGGCTCTTCTGCCTATGGAATTTTCCAGGTAAGATTACGAGAGTAGGGTGCCATTTCCGACTCCAGAGGGTCTTCCTGACCCAGGGATCAAACATCTCTTATGTCTCCTTCATTGGTAAGCAGATTTTTTTCACCACTAGTGCCACCTGTTGGAGAAGGAAATGGCAACCCACTCTAGTATTCTTGCTTGGAGTATCCCGTGGACAGAGGAGCCTGGTGGGCTGCTGTTCATGGGCTCACAAGAGTCGGACACTACTGAAGTGACTTAGCATGCATGTGTGCATTAGAGAAGGAAATGGCACCCCGCTTCAGTATTCTTGCCTGGAGAATCCCAAGGACAGAGGAGCCTGGTGGGCTGCTGTCTGTGGGGTCGCACAGAGTTGGACACAACTGAAGCGACTTAGCAGCAGCTGCAGCAGTGCCACCTGGGAAGCCCCAAAGATGGAGAAAGCCAATCAATTATAGTCTTCTCACAAAAGTAGTTTTAAAAAACCTAATATATTTAATGATGTAAATGCTTGTCAAGATGCCTAAGAAATTAGTCTATTGAGAATTCTCCTAGCAGAGACGGAAGAGTTATTTACTTCACTGACATATTTTCAGATCCTAAAATGAAGAGAGCTTTCATGTATTAAGCATCTATTTGTTGAGCACCTACCTCATGCACAGCACTAGATCACGTGATTATTAGATACATGAAATGAAATGGATAAAAATGAGAACCTGGTGAACTACATCCTAAAGAAAACAATATTTTCAGATTTCATCACTGTCTTTACTTTATTTATAGTTTAAAAATTCTGTGGGCTTGTTAATAGTTTACTCTTCTTTAGAGGTATGTTTACAGTTTTATACCATTAAGTGTATTATGATTAAATGAGTAGGATGAATGAGCATGTGATAGTTTTTGGTCTTTATAATTAATATAGCATGATAAAACATTGACTATATGGTGAGTTAAGATTAGTTCAAAATTAAATATACATCAAGGCAGCTAATTATTGATATTATTATTTATAGTGATAATGATATTTTTACTTCAATTCTGAATTATTTTAAAGTCCTTGAATGTTGGTACAGTCCGCCCTCCACATCTGGAGGTAGAACCCATGGGCATGGAACCAGTGCAGTAGGAGAACCAACTGCATGAGTCCATTTTATATAAGGGACTGAGCTTTTGGTTTTTACAGGGTCTGAAACAAATCCCCAGCAGAAACCAAGGAGCAACTCTGTTTGCTCTACACCTATTCATCTTCATACCTGGGTGCTTAATTTTACTAAATGAATGGATAAGTGAATAAAAAACATTGTAATAAGGCCAAGAAGGACATTTTTGCTCCTGAATGTTATAAAAAGGTTACCTTGTATTTCACATTCAACAATTGCATTAAATTAAAAATATGTAACTTGGTGACTAGCATTTTTTGTTGAGCGTGAGCCTTTATAAATGATATTCCAGTCACTTTTATTTTGCTGGTGAGTTACACCACTTATTATTTCTAAATGTAATCTTCAATGCAAAAGACCCATAGAGGAAGGAACGTAGAATCTCTGATTAAGATTGGGATAACGTTGATTAGAGGCTTCTTTAATGGCTCATTGGTAGAGTCTGCCTGTGAATTCAGGAGACAATTTAGGGTTTGATCCCTGGATAGGAAGATCACCTGGAGAAGAAAATGGCAACCCACTCCAGTATTCTAACCTGGGAAATCCCATGCACAGAGGAGCCTGGCAGGCTGCAGTCCGTGGGGTTGCAAGAGTCTGACGTGAATTAGCAGCTAAACAACAACTTTGATTAGAGGTCAGCATAATATTAAGCATTTAAATATTACAACCAATCAAACAAAAACAGGCTGAAACAAAGCTTGAGCTCTCAGATTTTATATTTTAAACCAGTTATCATAAGGTTTTAGCATTTATGAACAAAAACAGACCTTGGAAATAGCCTATAACTGTCGTATTTTATAAACCAGAATGACAGGCTGTAGGGCCAACTGTCGAGAGCACAGACTCTGGAAGCCAATTGCTTGCATTACAAACTAAACTTTGACATTTACCAACCATTTAAGTCCTGATTTATTAGTTAAGTGTTCTGTGCCTCATTTTATAATTTGGAAACTATATACACTAATATATTTAATAAAGCAGTCCTGATGATTAAATGAGTTAGTATATGTATCAAACAAAAAATCAATTAAATAAGGTGCTATATAAGTTTATGATGATGATTTTAACACTAGGCTCAGAGAGGGTTAAATCAAAGCAACATATATGGGAGATGATTACAAAAGTAGGCAGTCTTTAAATGTGTCTTTCCTTAGCTGTGCTGTGAATAGTTTTATATACCAGAGAAAAGCCATCTGTGCTTATTTGCAGTTTTATACAAATTGCAATGATGAAGAAAAATTATATTTGTGATGTGGCCCAATAATGACAAATTTTAAATGTTAATTTTGAAATTATACCTCTTCCTAAGATGCATGTTCCTGAATCATATTCTAGCACATCATTTTTAATTATATATTTGTTATACATGTATAATATTATATACAATAATTTATAATATAATATGCAATATAATGTATATTATACATTACACAAATATTATACATTTATTAATGTGTACAGCATAAATAGTTCATGACATATATGTATTGCAGAGTGGTCACCACAAGCCTAGTTACCATCCATCACCACACAGCTGAACCCTTAACCTGATTCACCTACCCTCAGCCCCATTCCCCTCTGGTAACCTCTAATATGTTCTATGTATGTATGAGTTTATTGATCTTGAAATTTGTTTCCATTTATTTTAGATTCCAAATATGAGTGAAATTGTGTGGTATTTCTCTTTCTCTGTCTGACTTATCTTACATGGTGTAGTGTCCTCAAGGTCCATCCATGTTTTTATAAGTGGCAAGATTTCATTCTTCTTTATGGCTGAGTAGTATTGCATTGTAAATATATGTCACATCTATTTTATTCATTCTTCTGTTGATGGGCACTTAGATTTCCATATCTTGGGTATTTTAAATAATGCTCTAGTGAACATTTATGTTCAGTAAAATTTTTATGTTTTGGGACATAAATCTTTTTCAAATTAGTGTTTTCATCTTCACATAAACACTCAAAAATGGAAGTGGGTCAAATGGTATTTTATCCTTAATTTTTTGAGGAATCTCCATGCTGTTTTCTATAGTGGCTGCACCAATTGACATTCCTAACAGTATGCACAGAGTTTCTCTTTTCTCCATGTCTTCTTCTATATTTTTTATTTCTTGACTTTTCAATAATAGTCATTCTAAGGAGTGTGAGGTGATGTCTCATTGTGGTTTTGATTGTATTTCCCTGATAATTGGTGATGCTGAGCATCTTCCAGATGTTCAAGCTGGATTTAGAAAAGGCAGAGGAACTGGAGATCAAATTGCCAACTTTCATTGGATCATCGAAAAAGTGAGAAAGTTCCAGAAAAATATTTACTTCTGCTTTATTGACTATGTCAAAGCCTTTGATCGTGTGGATCACAACAAACTCTGGAAAATTCTGAAAGAGATGGGAATACCAGACCACCTGACCTGCCTGCTGATATCCATATGCAGGTCAAGAAGCAACAGTTAGAACTGGACATGGAACAACAGACTGGTTCCATATAGGGAAAGGAGTACATCAAGTCTGTATATTGTCACCCTGCTTATTTAACTTATATACAGAGTACATCATGAGAAACACCGGGCTGGATGAAGCACAAACTGGAATCAAGATTGCCGGGAGAAATATCATTAACCTCAGACATGCAGATGACACCACCCTTATGGCAGAAAGTGAAGAAAAACTGAAGAGCTTCTTGATGAAAGTGAAAGAGGAGAGTGAAAAAGTTGGCTTAAAGCTCAACATTCAGAAAACGAAGATCATGGCATCTGGTCCCATCACTTCATGGGAAATAGATGGGGAAACAGTGGAAACAGTGAGAGACTATTTTTTGGGGCTCCAAAATCACTGCAGATGGGTGACTGCAGCCGTGAAATTAAAAGACACTTGCTCCTTGAAAGGAAAGTTATGGCCAAGCTAGACAGCATATTAGAAAGCAGAGACATTACTTTGCCAATAATGGTTCATCTCGTCAAAGCTTTGGTTTTTCCAGTAGTCATGTATGGATGTGAGAGTTGGACTATAAAGAAAGCTGAGCACCGAAGAACTGATGCTTTTGAACTGTGGTGTTGGAGAAG
>SJYX01013432.1:114029-136177 GCA_006410675.1 Oreotragus oreotragus
TGATGCTTTTGAACTGTGGTGTTGGAGAAGACTCTTGAGAGTCCCTTGGACTGCAAGGAGATCCAACCAGTCCATCCCAAAGGAAATCAGTCCTGAATATTCCTTGGAAGGACTGATGCTGAAGCTGAAGCTGAAGCTCCAATACTTTGGCCACCTGGTGTGAAGAACTGACTCATTTGAAAAGACCATGATTCTGGGAAAGACTGAAGGAGAGAGGAGAAGGGAACGACAGAGGATGAGATGGTTAGATGGCATCACTGACTCAATGGACATGAGTGTGAGTAGGCTCTGGGAGTTGGTGATGGACAGGGAAGTCCGGCATGCTGCTGTCCATGGGATGGCAGAGTCGGACATAGCTGAGCGACTGAATTGAGCTGAATAGAGCAACTTTCATGTGTCTGTTACACATCTGTATGTTTTCTCTGGGAAAATATCTGTACAGATCTGCATATTTTTAATTGGTTTTGTAGTTGAGTTGCACAAATTCTTTTCATATTTTGGATTTTAACCCCGTATCAGATATATAATTTGCAAATATCTTCTCCCTTTCAGTAGATTGCTTTTTTGTTTTGACAATGGTTTCCTTCCTTGTGGAGAAGCTCTTTAATTTGATGTAGTCCCATTGGTTTATTTTTGCCTTTATTTCCCTTGCCTTCAGAGTCAAATCCACAAAAACAGTGCAGAGGCCAGTATCAGTAAAGTTAAGCCTTCTGTTTTCTTCTAGGAATTCTATGATTTGGGGCCTTCCATTCAACTCTAATACATTTTGAATGAATTTTTGTATGTAGTGTGTAGTAGTCACATTATTTCCATCACTTCATTTCAATCACTGCACAGCACTCATCCATATCTCATTCTTTCTTGCTCACTTGCTTTTTTTCATTGTTCAGCTCTAGTGTAAATCTGGGATGACAGAAACTTTGTCTTTTCACACCTGGACATAGAAGGCACAGAAAAGTGCCTAGGATATAGTAGGCTGTCAATAAAATGTATTGGGTGAATGAAAGTGTTGCTATAAACTAATATAATGACAGATCAAACTTGATTTGATCTGTACTGAACTGACAGTGCATTTGTAGATAATAGGTGATTAAAGTGCCAGCCTCTCCCTTGTACCAGTTATTATACCTCACTGAGTCTCAGTTTTCTGGTCTGTATAGTTAATATTAGCTAACATTGTAATCATGATGGTGTGATTACTCACCTAGAGCCAGACATCCTGCAAAGTGAAGTCAAGTGGGCCTTACGAAGCATCACTATGAACAAAGCTAGTGGAGGTGATAGAATTCCAACTGAGCTATTTTAAATCCTGAAAGATGATGCTGTGAAAGTGCTACACTCAATATGTCAGCAAATTTGGAAAACTCAGCAGTGGCCACAGAAGTGGAAAAGGTCAGTGTTCATTCAATCCCAAAGAAAGGCAATACCAAAGAATGCTCAAACTACCACACAATTGCACTCATCTCAGACGCTAGTAAAGTAGTCATCAAAATTCTCCAAGTCAGGCTTCAGCAATACGTGAACCGTGAACTTCCAGATGTTCAAGCTGGATTTAGAAAAGGCAGAGGAACCAGAGATCAAATTGCCAACATCCAC
Organism: Oreotragus oreotragus; assembly: GCA_006410675.1. NCBI lineage: Eukaryota > Metazoa > Chordata > Mammalia > Artiodactyla > Bovidae > Oreotragus > Oreotragus oreotragus. The sequence goes on from SJYX01013432.1 coordinate 115,626, forward strand.
TGGATCATCAAAAAAACAAGAGAGCTCCAGAAAAAGATATACTTGTGCTTTGTTGTCTATACCAAAACCTTTGACTGTGAGGATCACCACAAACTGTGAAAAATTCTGAAAGAGATGGGAATACCAGACCACCTGATGAGCCTCTTGAGAAACCTGTATGCAGGTCAGGAAGCAACAGTTATAATTGGACATGGAACAACAGACTGGTTCCAAATAGGGAAAGAACTACATCAATGATGTATATTGTCACCCTGCTTATTTAACTTATATGCAGAGTACATCATGAGAAACACTGGGCTGGAGCTAGCACAAGCTGGAATCAAGATTTCCAGGAGAAATATCAGTAACCTCAGATATGCCTATGATACCACCCTTATGGCAGAATGTGAAGAGGAACTAAAAAGCCTCTTGATGAAAGTGAAAGTGGAGAGTGAAAATGTTGCCTTAAATCTCAACATTCAGAAAACGAAGATCATGGCATCTGGTCCCATCACTTCATGGGAAATAGATGGGGAAACAGTGGAAAGAGTGGCTGGATTTATTTTTTAGGCTCCCAGATCACTGCAGATGATGATTGCAGCCATGAAATTAAAAGACACTTACTCCTTGGAAGGAAAGTTATATCCAACCTAGACAGCATATTAAAAAAGCAGAGACATTACTTTATCAACAGAGGTCCATCTAGTCAAGGCTATGGTTTTTCCAGTAGTCCTGTATGGATATGAGAGTTGGACTATAAAGAAAGCTGAGCACTGAAGAATTGATGCTTTTGAACTGTGGTGTTGGAGAAGACTCTTGAGAGTCCCTTGGACTGCAAGGAGATCCAACCAGTCCATCCTAAAGGAGATCAGTGTTGGACGTTCTTTGGAAGGACTGATGTTGAACCTGAAATTCCAATATTTTGGCCACCTGATGCGAAAAGCTGATTCATTTGAAAAGACTCTGATGTTGGGAAAGATTGAAGGCAAGATGAGAAGGGGACGACAGAGGATGAGATGGTTAGATACCATCACCAACTCAATGGACTTGAGTTTGAGTAAACTCTGGGAGTTGGCAATGGACTTTAAGGTTCCGGTGAGGCCAGCGGATGTGAGAGTTGGACTGTGAAGAAAGCTGAGCACTGAAGAATTGACCCTTTTGAACTGTGGTGTTGGAGAAGACTCTTGAGAGTCCCTTGGACTGCAAGGAGATCCAACCAGTCCATTCTAAAGGAGATCAGCCCTGGGTGTTCTTTGGAAGGAATGATGCTAAAGCTGAACCTCTAGTACTTTGGCCACCTGATGGGAAGAGTTGACTCATTGGAAAGGACTCTGATGCTGGGAGGGATTGGAGGCAGGAAGAAGAAGGGATGACAGAGAATGAGATGGCTGGATGGCATCACCGACTCGATGGACATGAGTCTGAGTGAACTCCAGGAGATGGTGATGGACAGGGAGGCCTGGCGTGCTGCAATCATGGGGTCGCAAAGAGTCAAACTCGACTGAGCGACTGAACTGACTGAACTAAGTGACTGAGGATAAAACAAGTTAATAATTAAGTGCACATTGCAGGCAGTTAATTATCAATATTATTATCAGTAGTGGTAGCAGCACTTTTATATAAAATCATATTTTAGATAATTTATTAATATATACCATAAATATTAAACCATCTATGCTTTAGATTAGATCTTCCCTGGTGGCTCAGACAGTAAGAATCCATCTGGAATGTGGGAGATCTGAGTTTGATCCCTTGCTTGGAAAGATCCCCTGGAGGGGAGCCGGGCAACCCCCTCCAGTATGCTTGCCTGGAGCATGCCACAGACAGAGGAGCCTAGTGGGCTATAGTCCATGTGGTCGCAAAGAATTGGACACAAATGAATGACTAAGAAAACACATGCTTTAGATATTTTTATTAATGAAGTTTTACAAAACAGTGTCAACAGTGTTACACGTAGCTTTTTCTTGATGATATTCTAAAGATCTTGATTTTATTATAAAATTTTATTATAAAAATTATACATGCCATAGTGTAGGTTAGGTCCTGGTTTCTCAGAATATGGCTCTGGAACCAGCAACATCAGCATTACCTGTGATTCTATTAAGAGTGCAGAATCCCAGGCCCCACTCCCTACCTCCTGAATCAAAATCTATATTTTACTAATATTCTCCAGGTGATTTGTACGCATTTTATGTTGGTGAAGCATTGCTAAGTCACTTCAGTCAGGTCAGACTCTGTGGAACCCCATAGATGGCAGCCCAGCAGGCTTCCCTGTCCTGGGATTCTCCAGGCAAGAACACGGGCGTGGTTTGCCATTTCCTTCTCCAATGCATGAAAGCGAAAGGTGAAAGTGATGTCATTCAGTCACGTCCAACCTAGCGACCCCATGGACTGCAGCCCACCAGGCTCCTCTGTCCATGGGATTTTCCAGGCAAGAGTACTGGAGTGGGGTGCCATTGCTAGGTTTCAGTAATATTTTTAAAGGAAGATACCTATTTAAGGATTTTAGAGGAAAGGAAAAAAAAGTCATGTATTTCCCACTAAGCCAAGACAATTCATGTAAATTCTTAAGAGACAGTAATTATAGGGTAGTTTAACTTAAAGTTGTTAAACTGAGAGGCAAAGAGAAAGATTTGTAGACACTGTCAACTAGAGAAGATTTGTACCTATTGCATAACATGGGACCACTTTGAGTCAGTTTTAACAAGAACAGGCAAAATTGTTCTCTTATACAAGTTGTACTATTTTCTGTCCTATAGCATGAATTTTAAAAGTTTGAAAATATAATGAATATTATCAAATATTTAATAAGAAGGATAAAATAATAATTTAAGAAAACCAATTCCACAAGGGAGTAAAGATTAGGATTAAAATGAGAGTTAGTGTAGCATGGAGGTAATTCAACATTTGATTAAGGACTTAATCTACTTATCTTTATTCAATTCAAGCTTTTTTTCAAAATTATTAAGATTTGGTGAAATTAGAGTCATTTTTAGATGTTCTTGCCCCAGAGTATAAGAATGGAAGATATAGGGTAAAAAGCACATACAATCTGAAGGATTTAAGGTAACATGGATGTAGAGGCAAAAGATTATCAACATGATCATGTTATATTCTGTAAGTTTCCTGAATTCAGAGTGCCATGTCAGGATTCTCTGATGTTTATGAAAAAAAGTTATAAATGAATGTGCCTAGTGAGTTGTGTATTGATGATGGACAGTGTGATGAGACTGAGGTGAAAAGTGAGAGAAATAAGGAAAAAAAAAAGGATAGAATTCTGATAATTGAATCATATTTGGAAAGACAGATTGGTCATCGGCGCTAAGTATGTTTTGAAAAACCTTCACAAAACTACATCACGTCTTTGAGTTCATAAATGTGCCAGTATCCATTTTTTCATTATTAGTAGAGAAGGCTATGTCCTTTCCTTTGATGATGGTAACGAGTTCTATGACATTGCCACTTTGAGTTCTTGCTTCATTAGATTGGGTGACTGTTTATTTGAAATTGTAATGAAATATTTACTTTATAGAGCTATAAGGATTAACTGTGATAATTGAGTGAGGCTGATCTGGAGCTTTCAGTGTAATCGGTCCCCCTTGTTTGAATACAGAGCACAGTGAGAATGAAGGAGCAAGTGAGTGTGTTTCTGCCTGTCACTTTCTTTCTACATGTTGCTTTTTCTTCTGGAGATAAGTGGCCCTAATGCTGAACAAATACTGGAAATCAGAAGCCACTGAGAATCATTCGCCTCTCGCTTTCCCATGGCAGCATGATAGACGCTCAATCAAAGAACCCCCTCCTCTCTGCAAAGCAACAATTTTGTCACCACGAGCAAATCCAATTGAAAAGTCCCTTGGCCTGAGAGGAGAACTCCAGTTGTCAGAATCAGCAAACAGAATGAAAAGAACTAAGAGGAGTAAATTGGCACCTGGGGCCGCCGTGGTAGCCTGTGATAGGCTGTGGCATTGTGTTGGGTAGACATTCAGCCATTTTCAGATATAATGGGAGAAATTAATGCAAATGAGTCAATGGAATGAAATGCATTTTAATGCAGATTTGAGGGACTATCCCGAACTGCTTGATAACAAGTCTCTTTAAGAAAAGGCTTACATTGTGAGGACTCATTTTTTCCCCATTTCTTCTCACTAGTGCCTCATAAGGACCCTTTGTTCTCTAAGTAAACTCTTTCTAAACTATTGACATTGCTCATTTATGTGAATTTCAGATTTTTTTTTTCCCTGACAAAGTAGCCTTGGGTGATCTGGGAAAACGTTAATTGCAAGAGGACAAGGGAAAGGGCTGAAACAAGAAATGCAATCATTAAGTGTAATGTTGCAGTTGTCTATCCCTCATTATAACATGCATACAAGGCAATAAAATGCATGTTTCACAAACAAATCTTTTGACAACTATAGTTCAAGAGCCTCCAGCTGTCTTGCTTTTTCCATCTATTTCTCTTGGTTTAGTAATCATTATTGAAGCTTAATTTTGGATTACTAGAATAGTCCTTCATATTATGTAAGAATCGGGGACATTTTAGAGAGGAAAAGTTTGTTTTAAAAATTTAAAAATATCTGTTTCCCAGAGTTAACCAGAATTTCTCACTAATGTTTTGTTTTGAAAATGACACTTAATAGAGGCAGGAAGGTGGGAGGGATCAACCAATTTCAACAAAGACACTCCTTTCACAAACCAATGTTGAAAATATTTAGCTCCTTTAGACCTCCTTTCCACCAAGAAAAAGCATTCATCGAGAAATAAGGTTCATCTTCCACCTTTAGGTTTGTTAATGGTTTCTCTGGACTACAGATGCCATATCGTAATTTTTGTAAGGGACAAATATGGTTAATCAAATGAGAAGGTCATCAAGTGTATACAGCTTGAAACTGGTGAACTGTCAGACTCATGAGTAAAGCAGCCAGAAACGGGGGGAAAAAAAGGTAACAGATTCAGCATTGTCCAAAAGTTCCAGACCAGTGATTAATGTGTAAGATAATGGACTTGGGAAATGAGTAAACACTCCCCATGCTCCCTGCTTTGTGCTTGAACGACTTGATGACAAGGGCAGAGCAAGGTGAGAATTTAAACAGGACCACAGGAAAAAAAAAGACAAAGGCTAGCAACAACACATGTGAGGGAGGGGAGTTTGTTGGTTTGCAGAATGGAAGGTACATAATAACTTTCTTCAAAGCAGGCATTAACTGTGTACTAATTTAAACTTCAACATGGGCACAGAATTGCTTCTAGAAATGATATGCCACTCACTCCTTTTTAATATAGTAGATATTTATGCTTACTTGTTTTCATTTATTTGTCAACTTCGACAACCCCTTTAAGAATTAAGGTACATATTCCTATTCAGATGTATCATGCTCAGGAAAAGAAGGTACTGTATTTTTTATGTGTTTTTTTTTTTTAATTGTATTGAAGTACAGTTGATTTACAGTGTTGTGTTAAATACTGCAGTACAGCAAAGTGATTCAGTTATACATATATATATATAGATATTCTTTTTCATATTCTTTTCCATTATGGTTTACCACAGGATGCTGAATGCAATTGCTTGTGCTATACAGTAGGAGTAGGATCTTGTTCTTCATCCATCGTATATAAAATAGTTTGCATCTGTTAATTCCAAACTCCCAATAAGGATACTGTATTTGATTGAGTGGTGCATTCCCAAATATTTCAGGGTAATTGTTTAAACATATTTGGGGGTCTCTTTCTATAGAAAGAATTCATGACTTAAATTCATGTCTATTTGTTGGCACCACATTTCTTAGAAGTCTATCACGTGAACTAGCAACATACAATAGTTTATACTTATTTGCTCTGTATTTTGTACATTAAATGTTTAACTTAGAATTTAAGATTGCTCTCCCTAAATCTGTTTTATCTATTCAGCCCTGAAAAGCCTAACGATAGAAAAATTCTTTTGTGATGATCGACAACTGACTTGCTGCTTTCAAAGCACTAGTAAAAATAATTTTGATTTCTCAACACTAGACCTGTGAAGTTGGAATTATTACACCCGTTTCAGTGATTAGGGGAAAAAAATCAGAGAGTTAACGGTTTGCTCAAGCTAGACAGTAAGGACTCCAGAGAGCCAGGACTTTGGCCACTGATCCATGTTATTTTATGAAAGCCCCAAAGAAAATGTTTGTTAAAATCAAATAATATCCTTTTATTGTCCTTGCTTTAGTGCTTTTGACATTTGGGGCATTAAAATAGTTTTTCTTATTTTTCTTTTGATCCCAAGTCTTGAATTACTATGTATTGATTTAAGTGATATTTTAACATTTAATTGAATGCATGTTTATTATGAGTTACTGAGGCATAATATTAATTATTCAAGCTAAATAAACTATTTTTGCTTTATGTCAATAATGAGCCCTTTCAAAAATCTTCAAACGTATGATACATTTTTCCTGGAACTTTTAATACCTATTTCTCATGTTTTATGCATTGAATTTTATTAACAAGTAATCAGAGAGTGGCAGAATATAAGTTTTTGGTTACAAATATATTATGTTCTCCATTATTTCTCCTGGTCCTTCAAATTCACTATGTTATTTTTACAAGGAAAATGCAGTCATGCAAGCATATCTCCAATTTGACATTTCTATGATAATCAGGTATTTGGTCCTTCTTAGTTTAAAGCAAAATTTTAAAAATGTGTTTAGAAAGTTATAGTTGTTTATTTCTTTTAGAAAATCAACATGAATTTCAGAACTTTCTTTTAAACATACTGTGCTTCTGAAGTTCTTTATATTTCTACCCTGAAGTTTATTGCTTTGTGTTATAATTATCTCTTTATGTATCATTTCAGTCTTCCTCATTAGACTGTGAGATCATCCAGTGGAGAACCTTTTTCTCTATCTTTATCTTTATTTCTTTGATTCCTAACATAGTGTCTAGGACAGTTGCCATTCAACATGGTATCTTTTACAAACTTTTTATTTTATTGTTACTTACTTTTGGTTGTGCTGGGTTTTCTTTGCCTTATGCAGGCTTTTTCTAGTTGTGGCAGGGGATCTGCTCTTTGTTGGGTCTGGGCTTCTTCTTGCCTCATGCAGGCTTTTTCTAGTTGTGGCAGGGGATCTACTCTTTGTTGGGTTTGGGCTTCCTCTTGTGGTGGCTTCTCTAGAGGGCCTAGAGCCAGGCTCTAGATGCTGGGGCTTCAGGCTTGCAACACTTGAGCTTGGTAGTTGTGGCACATGGACTCGGTGGTTATAGCTCCCAGGCTTATTTGCTGAACTGAACCAATTTAACATTTTTCTTTAACATTTCACATTTTAGTGTTTTTTGCTTAGTACTGACTCAACTAACAAGTTATTGATATGTGGCGAATAGTCATTTCATTCTTTTGCAAGAGTATAATGATTTTAAAAGTAGGCATATGCATGTATTTGTAATGCTATGGTTAAAATAAATGCATTTGAAATCTATGTGAAGATAGGAGGGTAGGCAAGGGACAGACTCAACTGAATTTGAGGATTGAATACACAAGTCCATCTCTGTTCTTAGACATTAATTAGTAAAATGCAGTATCTCATAATTTTAAACATTAATTAGTAAAATGCAGTATCTCATATTTTTAAAGATCCATGTGTAGAAATGGATGTTTCTACATAACAAAGAGGTTATGTTATTTCCTCTTCATCTACCTAACTGGAAGTTAGAATGCATGCATTATAACCTAGGTTGTACTGCCTAGTAGCTTTGGGGCATCTCTGAATCTCATTCCTGTCATTTTTAGAAGGAGACAAATTTGATTTAAGTTAGAGACCTTCCCAGATCTACTAACACTTAGACCTTGAGCAAGTGATTCATACTTCCAGGCCTCAGTTTTTCCCACTGCAAAAGGAGAAAGCTAAGATGAATTGCAAGCTTTGGTCAGAGCAATAAAATTAACATCCATTTGGTCTGGCACACTGTTGTAACACTTTTCAGAGTTCCTGAGAAAATGGCTATTTTAATAACTTTTCATTAGCATTGCTATTCTGATGATGGTCCATGTTTAAGCATCTTAACTATGTAACAACTTTAGTGTTTAAAATATCTGTTTTCTCAATTCATGTGGTATGTTAATAAATGTCCATAAAGTAAACAGATCTTTCTTGTTATGCCCTGCTTGATTGATGTCTGCTTTAAAGAAACAAGCTGTCTGAACTGGTGAGATATTCGTGGTTACTCTGTTGAACATGCTTTTTCAATATTAGCTAAGTCGAGTGTTTCTAGGCAACATCTCAATATGTATAATTACCCTGAAGATGATAAAACAAAACTCATAGACAAAGTTAATAATTTTTCTTGCTAATTTTCAAGGAGATCATTTGTCCTTCTATTGGATAAAATTATATTGTGTGATATAAGCAAAGGACAAAATGACTTTTAATGACTGTTAACACATGGTCTTATCCTTCCAACTCTGTTCTAATCTTGCTCGTGAGATTTGCCTGCAATGCAGTGGACTTCCAGAGAGTGGAGTTTTCCACATTTTGCAAAGTTGTAGTGTACTCTGTATTTGTGACATTTTCTCTGTCTGTGTCTTACAGATATAATATGGCCTATATTTATCTCTAATTGAATATTTTTTGAGAATTTCATGAAATACTTTAGGACATGTGAGACACCCTAGGGTATTACAAAATCTGGGCTGGAAAGCACTGGCCCAGAGCATGGTTACTAAATTCTGACAGCTGTTGGGTCAACAGGCCAAGCCATTTAACCTCCATAAAGCTCATTTTCCTTATCTGTAAAACAAAACTCTTAGTGCTGACCTACTTCATGGTTCAGGTTGGCAGGCCTAGAAAATACTGGGAGTAATCATCCCTTTGTGGAGTATTAACTCCTACATGTCACAAAGACATTGCTAGCACAGTACAAGATGCTTCAGTGAGTGGCAGCCAAGGGGGCAAGTGGGAATAAACTTGTAGCTGGGCAGGCATTGGGAAGATAGTCTCAGATTTTAAGGGATATGATTAGAGGATCTCCATGTTAGGGTCACTGGGTAGTGCCAGAAGGGAAATGGGCATGATCAGAAAGGAAGCACTAATCAGGTGAGCTGGCTGTGAAATTCCCCTGTAAAGCATTAATAGAACAGTTTTGAACTTTGTTTCAGGAAGTAATTACTTATTTCGCTGAATAGGATATGAAAAAAAGAAAGAGGAAAAGAAGAAAATAAAAGCACTCCACTAGAGAATGAATGGCAATGGCAGCCCACTCCAGTACTCTTGCCTGGAGAATCCCGTGGATGGAGGAGCCTGGTAGGCTGCAGTCCATGGGATCGCTAAGAGTCGGATACGACTGAATGACTTCACTTTCACTTTTCACTTTCATGCATTGGAGAAGGAAATGGCAACTCACTCCAGTGTTCTTGCCTGGAGAATCCCAGGGATGGGGGAGCCTGGTGGGCTGCCGTCTATGAGGTCGCACAGAGTCGGACACGACTGAAGTGACTTAGCAGCAGCAGCAGAGAATGAACTGAGTGATTAAAGTAGATGGTATTCACAAGTCCTTGATGGTAGAAATAGATGGTTTCTGATTTAACATATTATCATTGTTATTGTTTCTTATTTAGCCTATTCTGACTTCTTATACCTGTGGCCTCAACAAAGTATTTTGAAACAATAAAATAGTCATATTTTAATTATGACATTAGAGTTAACTGTATTACTTTTGTATGATTTGTACAGGTAGCAACTAATATTTCTTGTAGAGTAGGTAAGGACTCTTAACAACTTGTTATTCTATGGGTTTTGCTAAGTGCGGGTACCTGATTACAGTGACTTTGATTTTAAAAAGGAACTATGAAATACTCTGAAAAAGAATAAACCATCACAGAAAATTGAGAATTGATTATATTTCACAACTCCAAATGTGGAAATTTCTAAAGCCCTCTTGCACTTTCAGAGAGGGTAAGGAAACCAGTAGTAAAATACAGAGTTCGGTTTTCTCTCTACTGCAGTCTCTGAATGTTTGCCTCATTTCAGATTTTGAATATACTTTGTTATTTCAATATCTAGATAAAATGATAAAGCAAGGCATTTTTTGAAACCTACGTACGTATTGCTTTAAGCTATTACATCTTTCAACAGATGTTGAAATAAAGATTAACTTTTTTTTTGCATGTGGTGGTGCACGAACCTTTTAAGGGATCTATGAATTATTGCTTTGGTTCAGCATGAGTGCAGTAAGAAGAAATGTACCTCATCTGTAATACACTGTGTAGACTAATATCAGCTCCTTTTTTCTTATATTGCAGTGAGATATTGATCTGGTAAAATGGTACCATATTGGAGCTGTCTGTTGTGGTATTCATCATGCTGTCACATCCCGAGTGCCTTGGAGTTATTGGAAAGTAGAATTGAGAGAGTTCTGTCATTTGGTGTGACAATCCATTCACAGGACAGTCACTACAATATTTGCAGGGATTTGCTTATTTTCCTAGCTGGGCTAGCTTCACCTTTGTAACAAGAGGGCCTTTCTGTTGTCTTATGCCTAGTGGTATTAATAGGTCAGGCTTCACAGTTCTCTAGCATGTCTTCCTGGTATAACATGACTCTCTTCTAGTCTCGGCACACACCTGCTGCCTGTTCCTATACTGATGTACTAGGCATTTTCCTTTGGGACCAGTATATCTGAGTGTGGCTGCAAGCCCCCTATGCTTTTATCTGATGGTGGTGAGAAGGTAAAAGATGAACTTTTACATGCAGAAAGCTTTTTGTTTCTTCCCACACTAAAATATCAGTTAATGTTAAAAGAGCTTTCAAAAATATAAAAGATACTGTCAATCTTCAATGACTAGATGAAGCAGTTTGAATGAATTATTTTTGTTTTCTCTTCTTGCTGGCAACCTGATGATTTTAATAGAATGTCAGGTTTTATAAAAAAGCAGGAATGAAAGATTTTGTTTGGGGAAATAATTATTATCTACTAAAGAGTGTTAATATAAAATATATAAAGTGTTGATCATCTTTAGAGAGATAAGTTCCTGAAATTCAGTAACTGAAATTTCAGCTGTAGCTAAGTAAGTGAGCAAAAATAGAAAGAGATAGTTTTTTAGTTTGTAGGAGTTTAAATGTAATTTAAATGGTTGAATAATGTCAAAGGAGGTGACTATTTTGATAGACACTAATGTAAAAATTATGGCTACTAGAAACCAAGACTATAGTACCTTGAAAAAAGTATACTTGAAAATTGGCAGTTGAATATAACTAAATATGCAAATATATTTTGTATTTAACATATGATTGTGCACTATTGTTAACACATTCATAGCAAGCACCATAATAGCTCAGGAGTCTTTAGACTATTTGTGAGCTGTGACATGAATTTACACTCAGAATTTTCCATATGTTTTCTATGCTATGCTTTCAAGTGTCCACGTATTTGCTACTTGGCTTTAAAGAGGTTAAAACCTCTGAGAAGATGGCATTTCAGTGACTTGCCTGTTCTTTCCCCACCAAGTATTTTTATTAATATATCATATTTGTTATAAAGAGAATGCTGAAGGAATTGTAGAGGCAAAATGAGATTTTTGAAATCTCAATAAAGATTATAAACTTGATGTTACATAACTGTAGAATCCACTTCAAAAGTCTTTAACTATAAAGTAAGAAAAGAGTAACAAATTTTGATCCACAGTGACTGGGTAAGTTTTGTGTAGAAATACCAATTTTTCATCTTAGGGACATCTTTGGCTTAAGTGTACTATTATAATAGGTGAGAGACAATATCTGTTGTTTTAAAATTATATTAGTGTTTGCTGTCTCACTTTCACATTGATTCTTTTGGCTGCTAGATATTTTTGAAGGCACATTTTTTTTTTAAGAAAATTCACACACACTACACCTTATATTAAGACACACTAGAGATGAATATTTATTTCAAGTGAATCAACACGTCATATACTTACCATTTGGTCAAGATTATGGGATACAATCATTAAATAATTTTTATATCCTATGGAGGATTTAGATCAACAAGCTCTTCTCTTATTAGAAAGGGCAGAATAGTAATGCTTTTGGCAAAGACATTATTGTACTATTGGTATTCACTAGAATGGACAGAAATAGAACATCACTGTCCTCTGTAAACAGTTTTCAATTTGATCTGTGTACATGATAAAAATCTTGGCTTCTCAATGCATTTAGGTGCTGTCATAGCTGTTGTTGCCAAATAAGAATGCAGTGTGATGTTATTATAGTAAACAGCACTTAAGCACAGCTGGCAGAATTGATCAGGGCCACATTAGAGTGAACTTCACCAGATGACTGACGCAGCAGAAACAATAACTGAATATGCAAACAGTTCTTGCAGTGAATGCTCCGGGGATCAGGCACCATTATTTTTGACTTTGAACAGGGAAAAGGGGCAGATTTGTAACCTCCTTCCATACAGAATGGTTCTGGGTATTATGTAAACATCTGACTGCCATTTATAATGGTGGTTAGTTACAATGCAAAACTGTAGCCTCCCCTGACTATTTACATTCCATTAATTATTAAAGGAGAAAAACATAAACATCAGATAACTTTGTTTAATGTTTCACATAGAGTTTTTTTTTTTTGAGCTGACTTTTTTCAATTAATGCTAGTCATCAAGAATTTCTTTCTTTTTTTTTTTTTTCTATAAAGAACTTCTGATTTAACTGGGACAGCAATGTGTATGTTTCATTGATGATTCCCACTCCTTCCCCTGATTATTACTAGAGCTAATTATGTGAACCTCATATTACTGTTTTATTATTGTAATGATTGAATTGGTACAAGTAAATAATGTAGAAATATCAGCAACATTTATTCATGATATTTCTCTTATTCTTGGTTTAAGGTCAATTTACATTTTACTAATTACTAAAATAAGAAAAAAACATGCAAATAATTATGAGAACAATTAAATAACAGCACTTTTATCTCCCATGTTAGCATTGAATTATTGAATTCTACATAAACAATTTGCACTTTAAAACAAGATTAAACAATAATTTTTATAATGCACTGCACTTAAGACACAGGCCAAATAAAATAGCACGTTAAATTGCTATTAAGTAGTCCATTTCCTTAAAATGTTATCTTTTCCCATATTTTTTGTTAGATTATCAATTTCTTTCTCTCATTTATTCATTCATTAATATAAATGTGTGTGTGTACTCAGTCGTGTCTGACTCTTTCCAACCCCGTGGACTGTAGCCTGCCATGCAGCTCTNTACAGAGTTCGGTTTTCTCTCTACTGCAGTCTCTGAATGTTTGCCTCATTTCAGATTTTGAATATACTTTGTTATTTCAATATCTAGATAAAATGATAAAGCAAGGCATTTTTTGAAACCTACGTACGTATTGCTTTAAGCTATTACATCTTTCAACAGATGTTGAAATAAAGATTAACTTTTTTTTTGCATGTGGTGGTGCACGAACCTTTTAAGGGATCTATGAATTATTGCTTTGGTTCAGCATGAGTGCAGTAAGAAGAAATGTACCTCATCTGTAATACACTGTGTAGACTAATATCAGCTCCTTTTTTCTTATATTGCAGTGAGATATTGATCTGGTAAAATGGTACCATATTGGAGCTGTCTGTTGTGGTATTCATCATGCTGTCACATCCCGAGTGCCTTGGAGTTATTGGAAAGTAGAATTGAGAGAGTTCTGTCATTTGGTGTGACAATCCATTCACAGGACAGTCACTACAATATTTGCAGGGATTTGCTTATTTTCCTAGCTGGGCTAGCTTCACCTTTGTAACAAGAGGGCCTTTCTGTTGTCTTATGCCTAGTGGTATTAATAGGTCAGGCTTCACAGTTCTCTAGCATGTCTTCCTGGTATAACATGACTCTCTTCTAGTCTCGGCACACACCTGCTGCCTGTTCCTATACTGATGTACTAGGCATTTTCCTTTGGGACCAGTATATCTGAGTGTGGCTGCAAGCCCCCTATGCTTTTATCTGATGGTGGTGAGAAGGTAAAAGATGAACTTTTACATGCAGAAAGCTTTTTGTTTCTTCCCACACTAAAATATCAGTTAATGTTAAAAGAGCTTTCAAAAATATAAAAGATACTGTCAATCTTCAATGACTAGATGAAGCAGTTTGAATGAATTATTTTTGTTTTCTCTTCTTGCTGGCAACCTGATGATTTTAATAGAATGTCAGGTTTTATAAAAAAGCAGGAATGAAAGATTTTGTTTGGGGAAATAATTATTATCTACTAAAGAGTGTTAATATAAAATATATAAAGTGTTGATCATCTTTAGAGAGATAAGTTCCTGAAATTCAGTAACTGAAATTTCAGCTGTAGCTAAGTAAGTGAGCAAAAATAGAAAGAGATAGTTTTTTAGTTTGTAGGAGTTTAAATGTAATTTAAATGGTTGAATAATGTCAAAGGAGGTGACTATTTTGATAGACACTAATGTAAAAATTATGGCTACTAGAAACCAAGACTATAGTACCTTGAAAAAAGTATACTTGAAAATTGGCAGTTGAATATAACTAAATATGCAAATATATTTTGTATTTAACATATGATTGTGCACTATTGTTAACACATTCATAGCAAGCACCATAATAGCTCAGGAGTCTTTAGACTATTTGTGAGCTGTGACATGAATTTACACTCAGAATTTTCCATATGTTTTCTATGCTATGCTTTCAAGTGTCCACGTATTTGCTACTTTGCTTTAAAGAGGTTAAAACCTCTGAGAAGATGGCATTTCAGTGACTTGCCTGTTCTTTCCCCACCAAGTATTTTTATTAATATATCATATTTGTTATAAAGAGAATGCTGAAGGAATTGTAGAGGCAAAATGAGATTTTTGAAATCTCAATAAAGATTATAAACTTGATGTTACATAACTGTAGAATCCACTTCAAAAGTCTTTAACTATAAAGTAAGAAAAGAGTAACAAATTTTGATCTACAGTGACTGGGTAAGTTTTGTGTAGAAATACCAATTTTTCATCTTAGGGACATCTTTGGCTTAAGTGTACTATTATAATAGGTGAGAGACAATATCTGTTGTTTTAAAATTATATTAGTGTTTGCTGTCTCACTTTCACATTGATTCTTTTGGCTGCTAGATATTTTTGAAGGCACATTTTTTTTTTAAGAAAATTCACACACACTACACCTTATATTAAGACACACTAGAGATGAATATTTATTTCAAGTGAATCAACACGTCATATACTTACCATTTGGTCAAGATTATGGGATACAATCATTAAATAATTTTTATATCCTATGGAGGATTTAGATCAACAAGCTCTTCTCTTATTAGAAAGGGCAGAATAGTAATGCTTTTGGCAAAGACATTATTGTACTATTGGTATTCACTAGAATGGACAGAAATAGAACATCACTGTCCTCTGTAAACAGTTTTCAATTTGATCTGTGTACATGATAAAAATCTTGGCTTCTCAATGCATTTAGGTGCTGTCATAGCTGTTGTTGCCAAATAAGAATGCAGTGTGATGTTATTATAGTAAACAGCACTTAAGCACAGCTGGCAGAATTGATCAGGGCCACATTAGAGTGAACTTCACCAGATGACTGACGCAGCAGAAACAATAACTGAATATGCAAACAGTTCTTGCAGTGAATGCTCCGGGGATCAGGCACCATTATTTTTGACTTTGAACAGGGAAAAGGGGCAGATTTGTAACCTCCTTCCATACAGAATGGTTCTGGGTATTATGTAAACATCTGACTGCCATTTATAATGGTGGTTAGTTACAATGCAAAACTGTAGCCTCCCCTGACTATTTACATTCCATTAATTATTAAAGGAGAAAAACATAAACATCAGATAACTTTGTTTAATGTTTCACATAGAGTTTTTTTTTTTTGAGCTGACTTTTTTCAATTAATGCTAGTCATCAAGAATTTCTTTCTTTTTTTTTTTTTTCTATAAAGAACTTCTGATTTAACTGGGACAGCAATGTGTATGTTTCATTGATGATTCCCACTCCTTCCCCTGATTATTACTAGAGCTAATTATGTGAACCTCATATTACTGTTTTATTATTGTAATGATTGAATTGGTACAAGTAAATAATGTAGAAATATCAGCAACATTTATTCATGATATTTCTCTTATTCTTGGTTTAAGGTCAATTTACATTTTACTAATTACTAAAATAAGAAAAAAACATGCAAATAATTATGAGAACAATTAAATAACAGCACTTTTATCTCCCATGTTAGCATTGAATTATTGAATTCTACATAAACAATTTGCACTTTAAAACAAGATTAAACAATAATTTTTATAATGCACTGCACTTAAGACACAGGCCAAATAAAATAGCACGTTAAATTGCTATTAAGTAGTCCATTTCCTTAAAATGTTATCTTTTCCCATATTTTTTGTTAGATTATCAATTTCTTTCTCTCATTTATTCATTCATTAATATAAATGTGTGTGTGTACTCAGTCGTGTCTGACTCTTTCCAACCCCGTGGACTGTAGCCTGCCATGCAGCTCTTTCCATGAAGTTTTCCAGGCCGGAATACTGAAGTGGGTTGCCATTTCCTACTCCAGGGGATCTTCCTGACCCAGTTATAGAACCAACATCTCTTGTGTCTTCTGCACTGATGAGCAGACTCTTTCCACTGTGCCACCTGGGGAGTAACTCATATGAATGAATGCACTTACTAAAAAAAAAAAAACAGAAAACAAAAAAAAAACAGATATGGTATTGCAGCAATGTAAGGTACAGTTTCTCATTCCCAGGATTAAGAAGACAATCAAAAATAAATAACGCTATTGGAATGTAGAGATATGGTATCTCAAGAAACCTCATATATCAGGGAAAACTTCCTAGAGGAGATAATGTTGGAATATAGGCTCCGAGTCAAAAGTGGGAAGAAGAGAATAGAGAAGAGTATTGTAGGCAAAGGAAAAGAAAGCAGGAATGAGAAGGAATATGACATGAATTCTATATGATATTCATGCCCAGAAGACACATATTAATTGTTTCCATACATAGTTGTTTAAACCTTTGAGTTAGGGAAAGCTGTTTGTCTTCAAGTTGGCTATATTCACCACTGGTGATTTCCTTTCTTTCATCATTTGTCTACCCCTTGATCTCTGTGAATTTACTGCCTCTGATCAGAAACGAATCTGATAAATTCAGATTTAGAAAAATAGCTTGGCATTGTTACTTTTCTACAATACCAGCTATAGCTGCCTACTATAGTAGGCAGAACCCAATGCAAAGTGAAAATATGGGGTCTCATGCTCAAAAATTGTTAAGAAGCCTTGGGTCCTGAATGTGCGTTCCTGTGGAGAGAATGTGACTTTGAAAACCATGAGGTCTCCAAATCCTCAGCTTCCCACTTCTTTGCCTCTTACTTCCCATCCTCATGGTGCTCATTTTTAAAAAATGAACTATAATGACTATGGTCTTTAGTTGTTTTGAGGCTGAGAAACTTTTTTAGTTTCAGAGAACCGTAAAAATGTCTTACAGTTTTCCATATGTTGCTTGTTTCAACAATATTTATATTTTATCAGTGTGATTTTTAAATTATTATTTTAAAATTTTTGGCAGTGTTGCAGGGCATGTGGGATCTTTGTTCTGTGACCAGGAACTGAAACTGTACACCTGCATTTGAAGCACAGATTCTTAACCATTGGACCACCAAAGAGTCCCAGTGTGATATGTTTTAAATTGAAAGAATGGTTTAATTGTTGGTTTAAAAGACAGTCTTAGAATGCTCTCATCTCAAAGAGAGACACATGGGGAAAATTGTGAAAATAATGACAACAACAGTAATAAAAATAGTTTATATTTACTGGGAGCTTACTCTATGTTAGGTACCGTGCAAAATGTTAGCATTTGAAAATTTTCTGTCATTCATGGTTTGATGTATTCCCAGGCCTCTTACCTGATGATTTCAAGTTTTTCTTGACAGACCCCAAAATAAAATCTTAAAGAAGGATCCTAACATTATACAATAAATAGAAACTAGTCATTGTACATTTTTAAGCAAACGGAAATCTCAGTATATTACAAAATAAATAGGTGTGTAGAATTTATATTGATGAACAGGAAAAAAAATAGAAAATATTTGAAGTTTTTAGATATTCTAGTTGGTGTCATTTTCACATTTCAGGTAAAAATTGAGGTGAATTAGTGAAATTGAATGATGCTATGATGAATTGCACACTAGTTAAGAAAATGTCTGGGGTAGTTTTGAAGTGTTTGCATTGTTATAAAAGCACTCATTTTAGAAAATATGTAAAGCCTGTTTCTAATCAGTTTGCACAGTGCAGAGACAAAGATCGGAGAGTGGGAGATGCTATGGTGGTGCATGGAGAGGAGACCACTGATCTTTATCCATTGTGCTCCCACATTGATCCCAGTGGTACAGGGTGCTCTGGGGATGATTGAGAAACCAGCAGTAGAAATGCTGCCCCTCCTGGTTCCCCGTGAATAGATCTCCCTGTTAGCCCACCAGGCTCCCCCATCCCTGGGATTCTCCAGGCAAGAACACTGGAGTGGGTTGCCATTTCCTTCTCCAATGCATGAAAGAGAAAAGTGAAAGTGAAGTCGCTCAGTCTGTCCGACTCTTAGCGACCCCATGGACTGCAGCCCACCAGGCTACTCCGTCCATTGGATTTTCCAGGCAAGAGTACTGGGGTGGGGTGCCATTGCCTTCCCCGTTTAAAAACTGAGTCTGAACTGCTCTTTCTTCATGGGTAAATGATTCTCAAGTGCCATTGTCTCTTGAAAATCTTTGAGCTGCTGCTTACCTTGATCAGCTTTTGTGCGCATATGGTCTCAGGCTTGTCCTTTGTGCTGCTTTCTTTGTCTTAGGTGATGTCTTGCACCACCTGAGCTAAGCAATGACATTCTTATTCTGCTTGGGTGCATTTCATTTTTTGACCTCAATATTATTTTATGGCTTTTTTTTTCTTTTTGAGATTCCATCAACTGAATATGGTTCACTCATGTTTATCTGAACCAATGCAGTGTAAAGTTGACCTGTTGGTAATAAAGTTGAAGTTTAATTTGGGTGGCAAAGGTATCCTAAATTTACTTAATGTTTTTATAGTTAAGAGTCATCAGGTTGAACCTAAAAATTCTCCCTATTGCTTTTCTCTTCTCCCCAGAATAGCTGGTTTGTTTACCACATAGGATCAGGCATAACCTGGGTGAGTCCTTTTTAACACTTCAAGCATGTGAGAGTTGGCCAGGGTGGTCTTGAAATTCGTACTTGAAATACTCATGATTTCTTGGCTCTGAGAAAGCTGCTATAATGCCATACAAGGGCCCATTAAGGTGTAATTCAATTAGAATCCCTAGAGAAATGAGGTTTGGAAGCCAGAACTTAAATTTCCCTCGCTTCTTCCCATGGAAAAAGGAGAGACACTGTGAAGATAAATACAGCTCCTGAATTTATCTAAACCAAACATGTACTGAAGAGAGTCCTAGAAACCCCTAGGGTGCCCCTGCTTGCAGGCCAGCTTGAGCATAAGCACTTTTTCTGAAGGGAAACTTGATTTTAATAATTCTTGTTTATTAATTATACACAATGTGTTAACTAATATCACACAATTTAGTTTTGAACTTCAGCACTGTAACTATTTTGAACTGTAGGTAATGTTTCCCTGTGAAAGCTAGGTACTGAATAAAGCAGATACTATGTATCAAGTAGCTATTCATACATAAAAATACAATATATAAATAGATAAGTGCAAAAATAGTGGTTACAGTTGCAGGTATAACTTCTCAATGCATATCTGTTACTAGAGAAATATGTGCTTCCAAAAGCTGAATCTTTTGGGAGGAAATATTTGCTACTCTGTATTTATGGCATGTCTTAAAATATACTTAAGTAAATTGTCTGTAAGTGGACATAGCTTTAGTTGTAGTTAGTGAGAACATTAGAGCAGTCTTACTGCTTTTTTTTGAAGAAACCTAGAAAGTTCTATAAAGTAAAATGAACAATCAATAAAGGTTGGTACCAGCCACTTGAAGGCTTGATCAGATAACAAAGCTAATTTGCAGATACCATGGGATTTCTTTTACCATTTATTTTAACTGAGACACTAAAGTTTGGCATAGCAAGGAATGGGTTACTGGTGCTACAGAGGAATAAGATAATTCCAAACAGGTCCTTAGTGGTAAGGTTGTCTGACATCTTGGGAATTTTTGCAGTAGATTTTATCTTACTGAAATCATTATGCTCATTTTTAGGGCTTAATTATATATATATATTCAGTTTAGTTCAGTTCAGTCGCTCAATTGTGTCCAACTTTTTGCAGCCGCATGAATTGCAGCACGCCAGGCCTTCCTGTCCATCACCAACTCCCGGAGTTCACTCAAATTCACATCCATTGAGTCGGTGATGCCATCCAGCCATCTCATCCTCTGTCGTCCCCTTCTCCTCCTGCCCCCAATCCCTCCCAGCATCAGAGTCTTTTCCAATGAGTCAGCTCTTCACATGAGGTGGCCAAAGTATTGGAGTTTCAGCTTCAGCATCATTCCTTCCAAAGAACACCCAGGACTGATCTCCTTTAGAATGGACTGGTTGGATCTCCTTGCAGTCCAAGGGACTCTCAAGAG
>SJYX01013432.1:138023-152460 GCA_006410675.1 Oreotragus oreotragus
TATCTGAGGTTATTGATATTTCTCCCGGCAATCTTGATTCCAGCTTGTGTTTCTTCCAGTCCAGCATTTCTCATGATGTACTCTGCATATAAGTTAAATAAGCAGCATGATTATGTACAGCCTTGACATAGTCCTTTTCCTATTTGGAACCAGTCTGTTGTTCCATGTGCAGTTCTAACTGTTGCTTCCTGACCTGCATATAGGTTTCTCAAGAGGCAGGTCAGGTGGTCTGGTATTCCCATCTCTTTCAGAATTTTCCACAGTTTATTGTGATCCACACAGTCAAAGGCTTTGGCATAGTCAATAAAGCAGAAATAGATGTTTTTCTGGAACTCTCTTGCTTTTTCCATGATCCAGCAGATGTTGGCAATTTGATCTCTGGTTCCTTGGCCTTTTCTAAAACCAGCTTGAACATCTGGAATTTCATGGTTCACGTGTTGCTGAAACTTGGCTTGCAGATAAGTATATAGTGCTATAGTGCCATAAAAGGGCCCTTATATCCATATCTATCTCTCCCTATATATATATCTTGCATGTTAATGATATCACTCCATCAGTGACCAATTAAAACCCAAACTTAGTTGATTTTTATATTTTTCACCTTTAAGTTTCCACTTTCTTGTCCATAAAGGGAAAGGCTTAATCTCTACATTCTCTTTTATCTCTATTTATTTATGAGTTTACTTATGACATAATAATTACTTTTTAAGATATTGTCTTCAGTTCAGTCAGTTCAGTCGCTCAGACATGTCTGACTCTTTGCGACCCCATGAATCGCAGTATGCCAGGCCTCCCTGTCCATCACCAACTCCCGGAGTTTACCCAAACCCATGTCCATCGAGTTGATGATGCCATCCAACCATCTCATCTCTGTTGTTCCCTTCTCCTCCTGCTCCCAATCCTTCCCAGCATTAGGGTCTTTTCCAATGAGTCAACTCTTCTCATGAGGTGGCCAAAGTATTGGAGTTTCAGCTTCAACATCAGTCCTTCCAATGAACATCCAGGGCTGATTTCCTTTAGAATAGACTGGTTGGATCTTCTTACAGTGCAAGGGACTCTCAAGAGTCTTCTCCAACACTACAGTTCAAAAGCATCAATTTTTCAGTGCTCAGCTTTCTTCACCGTCCAACTCTCACATCCATACAGTATAAATAAAAGTTGTCAAGTTGTAAATATGAATTACTGTAATGTTTTGGGATGAGGAACATGGCCACTGCCCTATTCTTCCTGCAAGATGCTACAAAGCCGCCCAGTTTTCTTGGAAGCGGGCACCGTGTTTTGTTTAGTTAATGGTAGTTTTCAATGTTACTGTGCCTAGGTTGGTGAATTTTAAAAGACCACACATTTTGTAATGTTGTCTTTTGAGCACAGAATTGCATTGCTGTGTGAAGTTGTTATGTGACCTTGCACTTGCTTGATGTTCGGTTCTCTAGGAAGATTCACACTGAATCATTTCTTAATCTTATTGACACATTTGAATGACACAGATTTGTTGGTAGAAATCAGAAATTCATTCAGCTTTCTGTGCCACGCCATGGTGATGTAGACATTCATTAGGATTTATATATTATGATAGTATAATGCATTTTGCATATTCACCAAGTAGCAAGAATTTATTGCTTTTCTTCTCTTTGATATTGTGTGGTCCAGTCTTCTGATATGTGTACTGAAGTTTGTAGGGTGATTATCTTTTGGAGATGCAGTGGCATCTAGAGAACATCCTAGAGAGCATTCATTTTTCATAAACATTCATGTGGCTTTTACATATTTTCTCATGATAATGAACCTCTGCTGCTGCTGCTGCTGCTAAGTCGCTTCAGTCGTGTCTGACTCTGTGCGACCCCTTAGCCGGCAGCCCACCAGGCTCCCTCGTCCCTGGGATTCTCCAGCAAGAACACTGGAGTGGGTTGCCATTTCCTTCTCCAATGCACCTCTAGTAGAACTCAAAGGAAAAAGAAGACATAAGTGAAAGACTGAAGTGGAAACTGATGAATTCTCTAGTAACTAAGACATTTGTGTAAATAAATACTGAACAGAGACTTATTTTGGAAAAAAATACAGAGAAAAATCTTTCAGAATATCAGAGCCATATAGTTCACAACCTAATTGCATAAAAGAGATTTAATTTGAATTCTGTAATACAAATAGTATAAATACCACTTTATATATGTAGATACAGATTCAGAAATGTTGATTTGCCCAAAGTAAATGAATAAATTAAGCAGTCTCTGACTCCAAGTGTAGTACTTGCTTTAACCAAACCTTGTTTTGTTGCTCATATAATTCATGGTTATTTCAAGACAAAACTAGTGGAGCATAAAAGAAAAATTCTGGAACTTGCTTGGACTTAAACCCTGAATACTCATGGAATGACTGAAGCTGAAGCTGAAACTCCTGTATTTTGGTCATGTGATATGAACAGCTGACTCATTGGAAAAGTCCCTGAAGCTGGGAAAGATTGAGGGCAAAAGGAGAAGAGGGAATCACAGGATTAGATGGATCGGCATCACTGATGAAATGGACATGAACTTCAGCAAACTTCGGGAGACTTGTGAGGCACAGAGAGGCCTGGCATGCTGCAGTCCAGTCCATGGGGTCGCAAAGAGTTGGATATGACTGGACAACTGAACAGCAACAACAACAACATCTGGACTTTTTAATTTATGCAGCTTCTATCATTTAAATCAGTCATAGAAGTCCCTTTCTCTTTTGTTTGGGTTCTCATAAAATTTGATTTATAGTTTTTATCTTAATAAAATATTTACACCCAACCCTCATGTTCACACATATGCAATATTTTTTCTTTCTTTTTTTTTTTAGCTTTTATTTTTTTTAAAGTTCTTTTTTTTTTGTATTTATTTAATTTTTTCAAAGATAGTTGTTAAATTTTGTGATTGATTCTTAGCATCATATTCGTGTTGGGTGATATTAATTATGTGTTCTTGTTTTCTTGAGGAAGAGTCTGTTTGCTTCTTGTTTCTGTTTGGAAAGGGCTACACTAATTTCTCATAAGCATGATGATCCTCTAGATATTTAAAGACCTACAAGTTGCTTCTTCTAATTCTACTGCACTACAGGCAGGAGATTAGCCATTCTGACAGTGTTTTTCTCAGTCACAGCTTTCAGGTCTCACATCATTGGATACTTTCTAGTTCATTTGTGTCTTTCTTAAAATGTATTAGGAATGATGTCTATAGCAGAGTATGGTGAGAGTTCTAGGTGCCTTGTTTTGGACACTGTACTTCATTCTCTTGCAATGCAAGTGTCTAAATTCCATTGCTAAATAAAATGTGTAATGTGGTGGTCAGTTTATCCAAAGATTATCACTTCTGAATCATCAAGTGTTCAACTTTTCAATGTTTCTTTTTCTACCACTTAGGAGAAAATCTGTCATCATGACAAACACATTTATTAACTGTAATACTTTGTAAAGTGAGATTTTCACCACATGTCAGGATAATAAAATTTCCTTATTCACACCTTATCTCTCCTCTGTGCTCTTGAGCTTTGGAAGTGAGAAGAAGGGAAAATGTGGCATGTGGCTCCTTTGTTATATTTTCTGTTTAACTCACCAAGGTTTGTGTCTTCTTTTAGCCTGATAGCCTTCTTTTAGGTTTCCCTGGTGGCTCAGACAAATGATAAAGCATCTTCCTGCAATGTGGGAGACCCGCGTTCAATCCCTGGGTCAGGATGATCCCCTGGAGAAGGAAATGGCAACCCACTCTTGCCTGGAAAATTCCATGGATGGAGGAGCCTGGTCGGCTACAGTCCATGGGGTCAGAAAGAGTCAGATACAACTGAGCGACTTCATTTTTTCACTTAGATTGATAAAATCATTCTGTAAACCAGCTGACTCCTGAAATAATTAGGAAAAGCTGAGATCACATGGAAAAAATATAACTACATAAGGATGAAATCATTTTTTTTGAAAGAGACTCAAAAAGTTCCTTTTAAAAATGTATATATATATATATTGCTAACATGGAACATATTAGAACACAGTTTTCAAAAAAGTTTTTCAAACATTTATATCAGTCTTCCTCAAATGATTTCATAAAGTCATGAGAATTGTTTAAAGATACTTAGGAATTGCAAATTGCCTCTGGAATTAAGTTCTACCTCTCTTCCTTGGCATAGAATGTCTTCTAAATAAGTTTTATTCCTGTACTTTACCAGCTCAGGAGACTTAGGCAAGACAATTAAACTCTCTCCATATTGTTATCTGTAAGAAAGCACAGAGAGTGGGCTCATAGAGTTCTTGGAAGGATTACACAAAGGAGTAAATAGCAAAGTCTCGGGTTCCTTTCCTTTAATAACCCAAACAGCAACCTTTGACTTGAGGCAGGCCAAGCAGTCTTGTCACTGTTTCTCAAAGATGTTGTCATGATTTCCGTCTCCATGTCTTAACTCTGTTGGAGACTCCTACCTTGGCTTTTCTCTCTAATCTATTCCACATATCTAGAGCTTGTTCTATTTTAGTTTCTGTAAAGGTGGGTGAAGGTGAAGTCGCTCAGTCGTGTCCAACTCTTTGCGACCCCGTGGACTGTAACCTACTAGGCTTCTCTGTCCGTGGGATTCTCCAGGCAAGAATACTGGAGTGGATTGCCATTTCCTTCTCCAGGGGATCTTCCCGACCCAGGGATCGAACCCGGGTCTCCCGCATCGAAGGCAGACGCTTTAACCTCTGAGCCACCAGGGAAGCTCCCGATTATTCCTTCTTCTAGTGATCTGTCTTTGCTTTACATTCACCTGACACTAGGTTGTCAGTAATTTTGGAAATAGTGTAGTATATATTCCTGTTGAACTTCTGTCTAATAGACATGTATGTCTTGCTTTACATGAGACTGAAAACTTACTAGTCTACTTTGTTGAGCATTGTTGTTTTTGTTCAGTTGCTAAGTTGTGTCCAATTATTGCCACTCCATGGACTGCTACACCATCTCCCAGAGGTTGCACAAACTCATGTTCATTGAGTTGGTGATGTTATCTAACCATTTCATCCTTTGCCTCCCCCTTCTCCTTTTGCCTTCCATCTTTTCCAGCATCAGGGTCTTTTCCAGTGAGTCAGATCTTCACATCAGGTGGCCAACGTACTGGAGTTTCAGCAACAGTCCTTCCAATGAGTATTCAGGCTTGATTTCCTTTACAGTTGACTAATTTGATCTCCTTGCTGGCCAAGGGACTCTCAAGAGTCTTCTCCAGCACCACAAGTCAAAAGCATTAATCCTTCAGATGCTTGTCAAATGCATCGCTGTACAAATACCAAGACTCCAATAGTGGTTGTTTAAAGAGTTGTCCAATTAAGAAGCCATACATTGGCTCTCATAAGACATATGTTATGTGACTTTAGAGGAAGAAATTTTGCCATGAGTCCGATACATTTCTTTGGAGATATGGCATATGGGGTGAAAAAGCATTTAAATACCTTTAGACAGGAGATACTAAGTAAGAACAATAGAAAAAGTGAAGGCAAATTCTACTTATTTGAGAATTTTATGTACTGATCCCTCTGCATACTGATCTTTGGAAAATCTTCTGGACTGAAAAAGAAGACTGAAATATTCCCAGCTTCTTATGAAAAAAGTAGATGAAGAAGATAATGAGATAGTCAAACCAAAGCAACATCTGAAAGAGTCTGCAGTTCTGGAAAAGGAGTGGTAACAAACACCTTTACTAAGAGTAAAATGCAGTTTTGGTTTTCATTGTCAACTCTATTTGGCTAGAGAACCCAAATAAAATATTCATTTTCATTTTTCTTCATTTTATTTTTTCCAAGGGAGTAGGTATTATTAGTGTTTCAACTTTAAAATCTTGAATAAATTTTAGGAATCCTATCTCATGTTAAGTAAACTAATCAGGTTTGTGTTTGATAGTGATTAGAAAATTTGCTTGGTACGGTTTCAACATTAGTTTGCTATTTGAAGAAATGAGAAGGAAGAATGAATGGCTAGTAATGATCACTGATGCTGACAAGCTTAACTGAGGAAAATACAAATTTATTTATTAGTGGGATTTCCATAGATTTCTAGTAGAAGCTTGGTTTCCAGTGGATCCATTGGGCTATATTATCATTTACATTTTTTTCATTTTAAGTGATTATGCCTAGGGGTTGCTTTCTATGAGATTAAATGCTGTATTATTCTTTGGATAAGATAATTTTTTCCATATGTGCCACAAGATCCTGGAAAATAGTGGAATAGATGTGATTTTGCCAAAAATAGATAGGAAGGATAATAATTTGTTTTAAATCTTTTACCATTATATCTGTTTAATAATTTTATTTTTTATAGATTTAAAAATATGAATAGAAGTAATTCATATTTAAAAATTAGCAAAGAGAATATTTTGGTATATTTTAATGAAGGAGTATTTTATATTTGTTATTCTATGAAAATAAAAATAAACAAGTAAATTTATAGTATTTTCTCCTAGTAAGATGTTTCAATTTCTTTTTCATTTTAAAACTTTACTGATGGATTAGGAGTTTGGGATTAGCAGATGCAAACTTTTATATATAAACTGGAAAAACAGCAAAGTACTATTGTATAGAACAGGAAGTATATTCACTATTCTATGATAAGCCATAATAGAAAAGAATATTTAAAAGAATGCATATATGTATACATATACATACACACATATATATGTATAACTGAATTATTTTACAGTGAATTTAGCACATTATAAATCAACTATGCTTTAATAAAATAAAAGCATATAAAAATTTCAACCCTAATGATAAGAGACATAATTAGAATTGAAGTCCATTCCTAGAAAATCAATGAGATAGACAAGATTCTTGTTTGATTAGTTTTTATTTTTTTCTTTATGCCAGTGTGTTTTTACTTAGTATCACCTGATAAGGCACTTACTTTTGGCCATTTTGTTTTTCTTTTCTCCTTCCAATAAGCAAAACAAAAACAAAAACAAAACAGAATCAATTATTGAATGCCTTCCATATGGTTGGTATTCTGTGCAGCAGAAGGATATGTCAAATATGAGACAGGAACTGTTTCAAGGAACCAGTTTGAACTTAGGTTGGAAGATAATATATACATAGCAAGTCAACTCTCCAAGAAAATGGAATAATAAAAGTAGCATTTGCATTAAGAAGAGAAGAATATATAAGTTCAAGAAAAGAAAAAGGAAGGGAAAGATATATTGTGTTTCTTCTAAGAATTTTTTTTACAATAGGTGATTCTGAGAAGGGGCTAGATAATTCTACCTAGGAGCTTCTTAGGTAGCATTAGTGGTAAAGAATCTGTCTGCCAAAGCAGGGTATGTAAGAGGTGCAGGTTCAGTCCCAGGGTGGGTGATATCCCCTGGAGGAAGGCGTGACAATCCACTCCAGTATTCTTGCTTGGAGAATCCCATGGACAGAGGAATTTGGTGGGCTGTAGTTCATAGGGTCACAAACAGTCCTACATGACTGAAGCGACTTAGCATGCACCCACGTTGGCTTTTTTTTTTTTTTTTTTTTAAGAAAACTAATCCTCCCTAATGGCTTATTTTGAGAATCTATGGATCATTTCATGTCATCTTTAGTCATATGAAGGAAGAAATAATATATTTCATTTGTGTGTAAGGACAAGTGGCAGGTAGCAGTTTTTAAATAATTTTGAAAATATTGACTAGAATATTTAAATCACTGTTTGAATTGAGATTTCAGTAATGTTTCCCTTTGAGATTATTATGTACTGAGAAGTGACTACCGGGATATATTAAATGTATACATGAGGAAGTAGTTATGCTTCATCCAGCTTTACTGTCGATGCTCTTACATATGTATCATTTAACTCTTTGAGAGTTGGTCCACCAATTTGAATTGTCCTAGCATAAGCCCAGATACTCTCTCAAGCACATTTGTGTGACTATAAATAAATCAGAATTTTACTGAGAAATTTTTTTTAAATAGCCTGGAGTTTGCGTTCTATGTATTTTTAAAATTTTAAACAAAATACATTCTAAAGTGTTTATAATTTTTCACTCTGTATGCTGTATTATTACTTAATTTTGTATGCTGTATTATTACTTAATTTTA
Source organism: Oreotragus oreotragus (assembly GCA_006410675.1). NCBI lineage: Eukaryota > Metazoa > Chordata > Mammalia > Artiodactyla > Bovidae > Oreotragus > Oreotragus oreotragus. Next base: position 146,065 of record SJYX01013432.1, read on the forward strand.
AATGATAATAAAATGGTAGACATAGTTTTTAAAGAAAAATACTTGTTCAAGGAAAACTCTCTTAAAATGATGTAATTTTGTTTTTGTAACAGTAATTTTTTTTGATTGGTAAAGGAGTATGGTATTTGGAATTCATCTTATTTGATGTAGTAGTAAAAAATGGCTTGAAGAAGATATGCCAGATGTGTGATTTGGCTGTCTTCATCAGTCTTGAGAAAACAGAGTGAGCAAAGGATAAATCCAATAGATGTTGAATTACTTTTGCGTGTGGGATTCCAGTTAATGAGACAATGTCTGGATGCAATTATTTGGAAAGTTCTTGACCTTTTATTTGTACAAGTTGATATAATTATGATTTCATGAGGAATGGTTTTGAAATTCTCAAACCAATTTTAGTCGTCTGTTTATAATGTGTCTTTTACTTCAGAAATCCTGAAAGTTTTTCCAACTTTTAGCATTTACATTGTATCTTTAAAAGCTCATATGATTAGCTTCAAAGTGTCTTAGCTTTAAGTTCTCATCTCAAACAATTATTCTTTCTTAGTTACAAAGCGTAGTTTGAGCAGTATTTTGCGATCCACAAACACCCTTTTATTATTTCTTTTTTTATTTAATGACAAAATAAGAAAAAAGAAGAAAAAGAGAGAAAATACATACACTCATAATATTTCTTACCACCCAGCTAACCAAACTTAATGGTCAAGTAACAGCTTCAAAAGCCATTCCCGACTTACTCAATTATTCTTTCTTAGTTACAAAGCATAGTTTGAGCAGTATTTTGCGATCCACAAACACCCTTTTATTATTTCTTTTTGTATTTAATGACAAAATAAGAAAAAAGAAGAAAAAAGAGAGAAAATACATGCACTCATAATATTTCTTACCACCCAGCTAACCAAACTTAATGGTCAAGTAACAGCTTCAAAAGCCATTCCCGACTTGTAACTCCCAATTTCTGAGCTGTCCTGTCCAACACAGTGGCCACTATAGCTCTTGAGCTCTTGAAGTGTTGACAGTCCAAACTGAGGTATGTAACCATACTGTACAAACCCGATTTAGGAAAGATGTGCTTAGTCGTTCAGCCGTGTCTGACTCTTTGTGACCCCTGGACTGTAGCCCACCAAACACCTCTGTTCATAGAGATTCTCCAGGCAAGAACACTGGAGTGGGTTGCCATTTCTTTCTTCATTAGAAAAGATTGTAGGAAAAAACCAATGAAATATTTCAGTAATTTTCATATTAATTACATATTGAAAGATAGTATCTTATCTATATTAGGTAAAATGTTTTTAATTTCATTTTAATTTATGAAGATCATTATTAAAAATATAAAATATCCTATGAGACTTGCATTATATTTTTATTGGGCAATGTTCTAGACACATGTTCGTTTTTCCAAAAACACCGTTCAGGACCCAAGCCATGATGGTTTCATCTTTTTCTTTTTCAATGACTAATTTCTCGTCACAGTCATTGATTCACCTTTGTTTTCCATCTGTACAACTTCTTGTGTATTGGCGTCCACAAAGATTCTACTAACATTTGTCACCTTCCTCTGAAAGTAACCATCAACCTTCTAGTCAGAGTGTGTCACTTGTCGCCCTGTTAAACTTTGTGTTTTTATCTCTATCATTTGACAGTTTTTTTTTTTTTAATTTTCATTATACTGGTTTTCATCCTATCATCTTGTCTTCTCTTTCCTGAATTCTACTCCCCAACTAATACTGTAAATGGGTTTTCTTTGGCAAGGAACAGTGTATAGTCCTTTTTATCAGATTAGACAAAAATCCCTTCTCACCTCACTTAACATCATTTGACAGGTTTTTTTTTTTTTTAAATTTTCATTATACTGGTTTTCATCCTATCATCTTGTCTTCTCTTTCCTGAATTCTACTCCTCAACTAATATTGTAAATGGGTTTTCTTTGGCAAGGAACAGTTTATAGTCCTTTTTATCAGATTAGACAAAAATCCCTTCTCACCTCACTTATACTGTCTTAATACCCCCATTCTACTTACATTTTCAAGATGGAGATTTACATCTCCCTGTTTGTAGAGAATTACTTCCATGGTGATTGACTTTACTGACAAATATATATATAGAACCTTTTAAGCATGTAGAAATAATCAAGAGCTATTCTTTCTTAAAGTACCAAACAGTTCATGATTTGAATTCTTATTTCTTTGCTGATGACTTTTAAATATATGTCTCTCTCCTGAGTACCAGTAAGACATGTCCAATTACTTGATGAACATCATGTAAATTCCATGACCAAAATTTATTCAAAACTAACCTTCACTTTCATCTTTGTTCCTCTTTTTGTTTCCAAGTGGATAATTTTATTTCAGCCAAGGATCTAATATTTTCAGTCATTTTAAATGAGGGTCTCTTTTCACTTGAACTCCACATTCCATAAGCTGTTATGTCAAGCATTCTTGATTATAAGCTATCTCTGTACCTCCTATTCTCCCAACTTCACCATTCCTATTGTCCCTATATTATTGCTGATACACTTTGAGACATCTTACATTTCAGGACAAACAATGCTTCTAAGTAATCTCCTTGCCCACAGTCTCCCCATTTGTTGAAATCAAACTAACAATGGCAAAATAAATGAACCAAAAAAAAAAAAAACCCTTCTCTAGTTACTGATTGGTTATAAACATAAAGATTATTATTATTTTTTTTTGATTAAGGCTCTTTGTGAATTGTTTCACAACTACTCCTAGATTTATCTCTTACTTCTCTAGTGTTAAATGATGTCTTCACTAACCTAAACCACTTGTTGTTCAGAAATCATCTACATTCTGTAGTTTGTATGTCTTTGATGTTTGTCCCTATGCCAAGAATGTACTTTCTCTGCCCAAATCCTCCTGCCAAGGTCTTCAATGCCAAGTTACTCATCTGTCCCAGGATTGTCTCAAATGCTACCTCCTTCGAGAATAATCCAAAACTTTCTCACAAGAAGTTTCTCTTCTGCATTTTGACATCTCTTTCTCCCGACTTGTAAAGATGTCACCTTCGCTGTGTCTATGGTGTTGCAGTTTTCCACAAACAAGCTTTATATTCTACATGTTCTCTTAACAAAACAGGACCCATATCTGGCTCAACTGCGCACCCTGCACAGCAGAGGACAGTTGATGTGATACGCAGTGTCCTATACATGTTAAGTACTTATTAAATGAATGAATGGATGTGCTTATGTACATCAGCTCTGTTAAAAAACATAATGTCATCAATCAGACCTTACTGAAATGTTTTCCTAGTCTATGTATATTTGTAGGCTAACTATTAAGAAAAAGAGCAAGCATTGATATGGACTTGATTTCATCTTTCTCACAAAAGGTAACAATGCACTTGGACCATGTTTGAATGCTCTTTCTCCTTCCTTTCTGTCCTCTTGTTGTTCAGTCACTGATTTGTGTCTGACTCATTGTGACTCCATGGACTACAGCACTCCAGGCTTCCCTGTCCTTTGCTTTCTCCCCGAGTTTGCTCAAACTCATGCCTGTTGTGTCAGTAATACCCTCCAACCATCTCATCCTCTGTTGTCCTCTTCTCCTCTCAAAAATAACAGATCATATTCTGCTTTTTTCTGAGGTCATGAATTTCTATGTTCATCCGTTTTTTAAAATTATGATTTTTAATCAAATATGATTACTTTTTCTTGTATTATTACTAAGCGTTTCCATGTGTCTTTTCCTGTTTTCATCAATTAAATTGCCCCTGTGTTCAAGGTCTTTGTCATTATAGTTCAGTGGATGTCTACTGTCATGTGCTATATAAGTAGGTACCCAGTGAATTTTTTGATGCATTTTATGTGTATCTGGTCATTGTGATAATCTTTTCCTCCGAGGCAAGTCACAAAGAGCCTAGACAATATGTTTCCTTCTCCTGTAACCTTTGGTTTTCTCCAGTAATTATTATTATTTTGTCAGTAGAAATAGCCACAGCTCTTCTTTTAGATGCTGGTTCTTCGAAACTCTTGCAGATATTTGAGGTAATTGCCCAGAAAATATGTGCAAACTTCTAACACTCTACTGGCATTTTCTTTACTCTGTTGATGCAACTCAGTGTTTTCTGGTGGCTAGGACCTTGAAGATAGACTTTTAGAGCATTTCCTATGACCTTTTAATAAAAAGTAAGATATGAAATAACCAGCAATCCACTCAAAGTTTCCAAAAATGGCATGCAGAATGCCTTTGCCTTCACTGACAGCCACAATCTGGCTCAAATACTTGATATTAGCTAAAACAAAATTCAATTCTGTTACATCATTAGAAAAAAAAAAAAAAGATTGGCTGCATTATGGAGAAAAGAGGTAAAATTTTGAAATGGATCAATTATTTCATGCAAAGTAAATATAGTTGGGCCTTTTCCCCTTAAAATCTAAACTACGTGGAGAGTAAGGAATTCCCTGGTAGCTCAGGTGGTAAAGAATCCCCTGCAATGCAGAAGATGTGAGTTCGATCCCTGAGTTGGGAAGATCCCCTAGAAGAGGAAATGGTAACTCACTCCAGTATTCTTGCCTGAAAAATCACATGGACAGAGAAGCGTGGAGGGCTACAATCTTTGGGATCACAAAAGTCAGACATGACTGAGCAACTAACAGTTGCACTTTTTTTCAAGGGAAATATTTGATGAAGAAAACTAGCCCTTTCAGGGCCCTGGGTCCCATGTGAGCAATGCCTTTAACAAGTAAGAAGGACCATATATTCAACAGTGTTTTGTTTTGTTTTCCTTAATGATGGTAATTTCACAGGGAGAGCAGTGTGCAGTCCTGAAGAGATATCTTGGATTCCAGCCCAGGAGTTAAGCCTTGGTAACCTGGATGAAAACTAGGAATTTTAGCCACCAGACAAACAGGGACTAGAAGCTAGAGGCAACGTGGCTCTGGCTCTTGCTCACTTTTGAAAGAAAGAATGCTCCAAGGAGGCAAAAACTGTACAAAACTGGTACAAAGGGGATTATTAGAGACAGAGCACAATGTATGGGAAAGCCCACAGGAAAGCAGTTTGTTCATCTAACTCAGAAGCAGGGCAGAGATACACACCCAGAGAGAGAGGGTATGGACATCCTCTCTAATGAGGACGAAGGACCACAGTAAGTCAGGAGCTGGGCAGAGACACACCTGGAGAGGAGTGAAGAAGAGCTCAGTAAAGAGGTGGGGTAAACCACTTATATAGGACAGTCCTTCGGGGTCTTTGTTTACATTTGACCAGTTATCTGCTTTCTTTCTTCACACCTGACTGTCCGTGGACCATCCCCAAGATGCGTGTATAACTTTTTTCCAAGATGGATCTCAATGCATAGGCCTGTGGGTACATGTCTACAGTTATTATGGGGTGGGCTCCCTTCCTTTTTTGACCCCCAAGAAGCCTTCCTGTGCATAGACAACAAAGTCCTCTTTGACCTCAGGAGTGGGCACATTATATCTTTGCTTTAGCAGAACTCAGCTTTTGTGATTTGCTTTCTCCTTGGAATGTTTGAGAACAAAGCTTGAATCTTACTCCACTTGATAAATACTCGGTGTCCAGACCAGAAGCGCACTATCTCTGCACCAGTGGGTGTACTTTAATTGACTTATATGAAAGTATGAATTCTATGGACTCAGATAATATATTATATATTCATTATAAAAGAATGATATGAATTCTTTATGATGCTGGATGGATAATTTTGTAAAAAGCTGTAATTAATAAAATGCAACACTATGATGTAAAACTGTAAAGTAACCAACTTACTTCTAGGAAGTAACCAACCCCTTGGGGTGCTTTATTCGTTAGTGTTTATGTATTTAAGGAACTCTTGCTACCTCAGTTCAGTTCAGTCACTCAGTCGTGTCCGACTGTTTGCGACCCCGTGAATCGCAGCACGCCAGGCCTCCCTGTTCATCACCAACTCCTGGAGTTCACTCAGACTCACGTCCATCGAGTCCACGATGCCATCCAGCCATCTCATCCTCGGTCGTCCCCTTCTCCTCCTGCCCCCAATCCCTCCCAGCATCAGAGTCTTTTCCAGTGAGTCAACTCTTCTCATGAGGTGGCCAAAGTACTGGAGTTTCAGCTTTAGCATCATTCCTTCCAAAGAAATCTCAGGGTAGATCTCCTTCAGAATGGACTGGTTAGATCTCCTTGCAGTCCAAGCAAGAGTCTTCTCCAACACCACAGTTCAAAAGCATCAATTCTGCGGCGCTCAGCCTTCTTCACAATCCAACTCTCACATCCATACATGGCCACAGGAAAAACCATAGCCTTGACTAGACGGACCTTAGTCAGCAAAGTAATGTCTCTGCTTTTGAATATACTATCTAGGTTGGTCATAACTTTTCTTCCAAGGAGTAAGCGTCTTTTAATTTCATGGCTGCAGTCACCATCTGCAGTGATTTTGGAGCCC